>BGPT01003385.1:2457-22684 GCA_003297045.1 Symbiodinium sp. clade C Y103 | reverse complement strand
CTCAGTGACATAAAGTTCAACTCATTCCCTCATTCCCAGCTAAGCACGAGCAAGTAGTACTACAGCCGTTTGTTCGGATTGCAATGACTGTACAAGAATTATATGGGCTGCAATCGATTGCCAAGGCTGACTAGGTGGAGCGGGCCTCACCACATAGAATTCAACAGGAACTGCTCTTTCAAGATGATTGCGCCATGCAAACACGAGGTCAGTTCTCCATTCGAAAGGTGTTCTGCCTAATCGGACTGTGCGGGGCTCATTGCATCTTTCATGACGTGATCCATGTAGATTCCAAACCAGTACATAAACAACAGGTCCTTCCTCTTCACGTTCTACAAATGACTCACGGTCAAAGATTGCATGGAGATCCTGAATCCATTGAGGACGAGGGTCTTGCTCATTCGAGATCGTTTGCGATGAAGATGCAAGGTCTGCAATACTGTGAGCAACAAAACTAGATGCTCTTAGCTGTGAGGACTCACCTGCCGGCACGAGAGAAGGTGGGCGAACAAATATTTGACCCCAAATAGCATCCTGAAGCACCTGTCTGAGCCTGGAGTCAGACATCAAATGCAAAGCACTTAGGTCAACAGGTATCCCGCGCCTAATGTACAATTTCAAGGCATTGCCATGTCTGAGGTGCACCAATTGGCCCTCTCGGATCGGATATGAGCCGAACCATAACGTGCATTCATTTTGTGGTCTGGCAGGTGGGCAGTCTTGGACAAGGCGCAGGTCTTCAAGGACATATTCAAGGCCGTCCCTTTCGTATAGGACCAAGGCAAAGGTATGAGGATGTTCAAGCTCTGGGTCAGAGTCATAGACCGTAATGATCAAGGACCGATGATCATACTGAGGTCTTTGCACAATGACAATTTGAGCCAAGGCATTGATAGCCATATCCTCTGTCGGAGGGTAGACAATTGCAAATTCGGTCTCAACTCCAGGAAGGGCACGATCATTCCATGTGTCAAGGAGCTGACGTTCCCAGGCAGTGGCATCACTACTGAGCAACGTGATTCTTGAATTATGGCATCTTGTATGTCTCAGATGATTCGTAAACCAAGATTCGACACGAACACGCTGAGTACCATCTATGTTGCCTTGCTCGACCGCTGTGCTCCACAATTCATCTAGTTCTTGGACAAAAATTGAAGGTGCAGCATCAACGTCATTTGCCTCAAGAATTTCGTTGTCCGCAGCTTGTCGCGCTGCATCCACAGCTTCCAAGAACTCATCGGTAAGACTACACTTGGGCGAAATCGAGGGAACGTCTACAGCCAGACAAGCACTTTTGACTATTCCAGGGAAGTGACTTTGCTCCGGAGTGTGTGAGTCACTTAAGCTCCTGCGATTGAAAGCAACTTCAACTCTGCTAGAATCAGCACGCAAAACTGTATGTTGCAAAGCCATAAAGGCATCATCTGGCGACTCTATATTCTCAGTGCGAAGCTCACGCACTTCACCTGGGCTCAACGGACTGGGTGAATAACCTTCATGGGCTCCATACACACTTACTTGATCTAAGATCTCATCATTCGAGTACCCACGTTGAACAAACCCCAACAACTGATCAGTGGAACACTCAAAAGATTCAGAAGGCGGCAAGGAGATTTTGAAATAGTCGCCATGCTTGACATCACGCATGGCTTCATCCCAGTCAGCCCATCTCACAAGATTGTGGAAAACAAGACAGCGGCCACCTTCAAGCTGGCAGTATTGATCCACGTTCATGTGTGCAAGTAGGGCATGCCTAGAGAGCCTGGCAGGAATCACTTCTACACTGCGTCGCACTAGGGGTCCTGAGCGAAAACGAGGCTCTATCTTGTGTCCATGAATTTCGAGATCAATGAGCACGTGTTTGGCCACATGACCAGCGGGAACATCATGGAGAAAATGTACAATTGCAACGGCAATATCCTCTGGGACATCAGGCAACGGCACAGAAAGCTCATATGCATCGACTACAGTACCTACCCGCATCGGTTGCCCATGTCGTCGAAACAGAAAGACATCTTGCATGTTCGGGTCTTCCTCAGGTGGCCCTATATGCGGGTCATCCTGACCAATACTGTATTGGGCGTATACCCAGATGATTCTGTTGGATTAGAGACAGAGTCGTCATTTGCAGCCTGCTCATCAGGTTGCGCATGGCCTGCATGAAAGGCCTGCAAAAGATTGTCCTGCTCGTTCGTATGTGGTGATTGTTTCAGTGAATCAATCTGCATAAGTGTAGATTGGTCAGACACTTGGAGACCTGCGCCAACAGAGTTGAACACTGCATGAGTCGGAGAGCTCGACACGGCCTGCATCGACAGCGGAGCACCATCCGATCTATCAGCTTTTTCATCCTCAAAAATGGAAAAAAGGGGGTAACCAGGCATAGCTTCGAAATTCACATTCGATAGAGAGCTCGACACGGCCAGGGACAGCGGAGCACCATCTATCTCTTCAGATCGAGGAAGTTTTTTGGGTTTGCTCTGCCTCACATTTTCAAGATTAGTGATATCAAGAAGAACTGCCAAGTCCTCATCACAGCCATGTGCAGAGTCCTGAACCATATGTGCAGAGATTTTCAAGCATCGACCATTAAACAATTGTATTGCCTGATCAGGTGCTTCAGCATCTGCCAATGTGAGATCAAACCCCTCATTGCGAAGCTGCTGGATCTTAGAAATTCTAGCTTGCAAAGAATGCAGGGATTGTGTTCGCTCAAGAGGTCCAGCAATTTTGTAAATCTGTTCAACCTCCTCCCTTGGATCATGCGCATCATTGCCCAGATCAATTTGCACAGAGACAAGAACTGAGAGCAATGCAGGACGAGTTGTCAAGAGCACATCTGCAACGTGATTTTCAAAAGGATACTTCGGTACGTCAGGAACAACGACATCAATAAAGACTTGTTCTCGAAATGGTATCAACGGCAACCATGGAAACTTGAGTTCATCGAACCAGAATTCCGGTTCAGGTCCCAACTGTACCAACTTCGGATGAGAACACCACTGGTCAATGTGATGATCAATATACCATGTCATCACTCGAACCTGATCACGATTCAGATGAGCACCTACAGCATCCTCATCACGAAACAGGCTCCGCAACTTGTCAATCCATCCAGGCCAATCAGTATACGTTGGACCTTCATGATCTGAACTGGAGAAAGAAGCATTTGAGAGAGGTCCATTAAAATGAGAGTGTGAATCCATCTGACTAATGCCTTCTGTGCTTTGAAGCATTGCAGTCATTGGGCCAACCACACTCAATTCTGTCGCAATTGGAGAAACTGGGATATCGATATGACTGGCGTTCGGCACACTACACAGACTTAGATCCCCATCAAGGCAGGAGAAACAATATCTGGATATGTCCAATTTCCGCCATGAAAATTTTTTAGGCATTCGAACAGGAGGACTGCACCAAGGCTTGTCACTCCAGGTTGAGAGTGACGAATGAGAAACTACCAAATGACTCATTTCAATGCAATCAGAAAGCCCAACAAACAAATCAACATAGTCATCAAAATGCACACGCACATCCTTGCGAGCATTGTGCGACTTTCGAGAAAAGCTGGAGGGAAATCTGTCAAAAGCATCTGATGTCACCCTAGCAAGGAAAGCATCGTCAAACACGCACTCTTCATCATCAAACAGAACATCTCCATGTAATTTCCAGGCGTTCCGAACAGCAGCAAAAGGACAGATATAGTCAAATTGAGCAGTAATGGAATGCACATTGGAAAAACCGAATGGAAAGGCCTCATGCCTGAAATTCACATGAACTTTCACGGCAAGGCCCTGAATCACTGCTTGGAATCTGCATCCGCCCGAATAGGTGGATCTGATGATCTCGGCCTTTTGTGGTGCTGCTTCTTGTCCTTTTCGTCGTCTGAAATCTCTTGTACTCCCTTCTCGGCATTCTGATCTGTGGCAATGCCAAGTGATTCTGCACACGCATTCAAGACCCCTTGCAAAGCCGATCTCAATTTCTGTTCTTCCGGGTCGTCGAAGACATCTGCCATTGCTTCTTCGACCTCCTCCCTGATTGGCTGTGTGATTGCTGTGTTGCCGCCCTTCACAGCCTTGTCGCTGAGCTCTTGAATGATACGGCGGGCTTGAGCTATCTCGGCCCTTGCACGGGCAGCTTGCTCTGCAAGATTTGCTTGATGAACCCTGTAGCTCTCGAGCTGAGCTTCCCAGACCTTGATGCCCTCCGCCACATGCTGAGTCCAGAGCAGTCGGTGATTTTTCTTTTCCGCAACGGAGTCCTGCAGTGTCTTCTGAGCCTTGTCCAGGCTTCTCGTAGCCGCATGAATTGACTTGATGTTGGTCCTTCCAGCTTCTTTGTCTGCCTTGTCCAACAATGCCTGCACATCCTGCGGACGAGAGTCCGGATCCTGATAAGCAATTCGCAGCTGCACTGCCATCTCTTGCAATGTAGCCGAATTTGAGGTATCCATAGATGTCATTGCTTGAGAACTGCTCGCTTGAAATGGAGAAATCCCAGCCTCTGACACATCCCATGTGGGCCATGAAGGCAATGAGAAAGACTTTCCCTTGGCATTTGGACCATCTGATTTGTCCTTGCTTTTGGTCTTGCCTTTGCCTTTGGACCCCTTTGATCTTGAGCGTGGAGACTGATCTGCACTTTGACCTTGACGAGCTCTTGGAGATGGAGTTGACTGCCGTTTGGTGACAGTTTGCATCTCCCACTCCTCCCAGTTCGTGTCCCAGTCTTCTTGCCAGTCTGCACTCTTCTGATAGGTGGCTTGTTTCTTCGGCGTATTGTCGTGGCGAGTGCCACACGACCAATGGCGATAGCAGGTCGCACAGAGGTCTGAGGTTTTTTTGTTCAAACGTCCACAGACGCACTTCCACGGCCAACTCTCCGTGGTAGTCATCGTTTTCTGGACTTCGGAATTGATTTTCTGAATAAAACCTGAGTCCCTCGACTGGTGATTCGTCAGGATGGACTTGATCTTGAGCAACGTTGATGTTGACAATTTCACCCACCCCTTTTTTTGTGAAAGTACCACTGTCTCCTCGCACTGGCACGAAAACGTCTGGCTGCACGCCTGGATGTGTTGGAATTCCGTACACGAATAATTGTGTAGAATATCGAAAACCACAACAATGCAGAGCAGTGCCAGAAGGAATGAGCACATAGACTGTGACAATACACCAGGGTATTACCAGATCAGCGTAAAGTCAGCAGCAATGCCGAAATCCAAATAATAAATGTCGAATCGAAAATTGAATTGTACGTCACAGTCACCAGGGCAAGACCAGTTCAGTGAGTGACCAAAAATCAAATTTGAATTAAATTTGAATGTAAATTGACCCGGCAAATTCCAAAGGCCCTGTCACACGTGTTGAGTCGACTCCCTCTGCGAGGGGGCTGTCTCAACACCAAGTGCCAAAAGTCGAACTTTTTCTGAACATAACATCAGAAATTTTCTGTCAATGACATTGGAGTCCAACCTTCTCACTTCACTTCACTGGCGACAAAAAGTCTCTGCGTCCTTGCTGCCTATGCACATTCTCGAATTGACATCCAGTCACTGGCAGGTGCACACAGCACCAGGAACAAGTCAAGTAAAAACAAAAGCTGGTAGCGGAGCTAAAGGCTCAACAATGACCAAATAAAAGGACAACCGAACATGCCAGGACTGGAATATGTGAAAGGAAAAACAGCCTCATCCAGAAAAGACAGGGAGTGGACCCATCTGTGCAAAGATAAGGAGTCAAACAACCCTGACATCTGATCTACCGGAGAGGCAGGGCGATCTACACTGAAAATGCAAAGCCCGCAAAATCATCATCCTTGGAAGTCTGGCCGCCATGCAGCAGAATCCCGCACAACGCTACATGCATGTGCCGCTTCAGAGATCCATTCTGTATGAGATGACGACAGTGGTGCTGTGAGACGGGTCCTCCGTGCCCAAAAGTCACGCTGCCATTGATTCGCCAGGACATTTGCCAGGCCTTGCGAAAGTGCAGGTGGGTACTCCTTATGGGCCGAGGTCTTGAATTGGCCTCGCTCATCCACGCCAATTGCATGCTCAGCAGGCGGCGCAACGTCGCTCAGCGCGCAGGCGTATAGATCTCGTCGAAAGTGTGGAAGGCGAAGTCCAAGTAGACCCGTCGGCTTGGATGTGGGCGCTCCGAACCGCCACTGCCGAATATGGTGCAAGTGCACGTCGGGGTGCTTACAAAAGAAGCGGAGCAAGGCACTGNAGACCCGTCGGCTTGGATGTGGGCGCTCCGAACCGCCACTGCCGAATATGGTGCAAGTGCACGTCGGGGTGCTTACAAAAGAAGCGGAGCAAGGCACTGCGCCAAATCGAAGGGTGACCTTCATGCACCGGCACATCAGGATGCTCTTCAATGAACAATCCACCATGCGCTACATGATTGGCCAAAGCCCAAGCCGTCTGCAGAAAAAAGATCGTGCCAACCTTCGTCTGGATAAGCTCCCGGAATGTCCGATGGTCAAGTCCGAAAAGCTTTAATGCCGTGCGCAAGGGCCTGGGCCATTTGAGGTGCGCGAACTCTGCCGGTGGAGGCTGCCATCTGGCTGAAGAGAACATTTCACAGAAACTCTGTTCTTGGCAAGTGGGGCTTTGGTTTTTGCAACTGGGGCCTTGGTTTTGCAAGAGCTGATTTTCATGACCCAAGCCAGGATTGAAAAATACAGGCCATACCCGGTGCACGGAGGAGGGGTGAAAACCTTTTCTGGCTAAACGGTAAAAGGTTCAATGGGGATAAAGGGGTTCAAAGATCATGGCTGACAGGAAGTTGATTCATACTGGCCATCCCATTTGCTATCTCACACTGCCACTGCCCAAGCGGCCACCACCAACTCTAGCTACTAAGCATGCGCCAAATGCGAACAGCCAAACATATCACTTCCTTGTCCTCCTTATAATAAATACAGATCACAGCAACAACGCCAACGCGCAACATAACATGAGACGCATGTTTTGACACAAACGCATGAGTTGTTCGCCCTTGGTGTCTTTGATGTCCGCAGGTAACCTCATCCTTGAAGATTGCAGCAATTACATGCAAACATTATGGACACTTGACACTTTCGCTTCACGGAGTAGACATGGAAATGTCCATCGGATGCTGCGCCACCCCAATCATTCATGTAGCTTATAGGGGGGAGTTGCCATGCTATACTAAAAACATAACAAGTGAAGGTCAGAAGGGAAGGACCAGCACCATGTTCCAATCAAGTTGGCAGCCACAAAGAATCCCTGCCCAAAAAGAAACACCCTGGGGCGTATGTTGCCATGGAAGAAACATCCTGGGGCGTAATTGGAGATGGAAGAAACACCCTTGGGCGTTTGTTGCAAAAGGGTACGCGTAATGCAGTCCTACTTCACCATGGCAGTGCCAGCCTGCATGTCTTACCAAAGCTTGAGCCAGAGGTACTCGCGTTAGACATGATAATTTGTACAGGTATGCTTTAGATAAGGGGCCAAGACAGAAATTATTTGTTTCCTCCTGCCTTTGGTGGTTTTAAGTGCATCATGTCAGCAGCATGAGCCGCAGCCGAAAGTGTCGGAAAAGCATTCTACTCAACAGATGCATATGGTGCATCGTGGACGGAAAAAAAACAAAAAAGTTGAAAAATGTCTATAACTAAGCATTACATGGTAGAAAAAATTATTTGTTCTATATTTTTCTTTATGTATTTACAAATTGTATGGTCCATGTTCTTTACCCCATTTCCGCTGTCACAACTTTTCCATGGTTGCAGATGTGTGACCCTGTGTGTGTGTGCGCGTGCATGTGTGTGTGTGTGTGCGCGGGTGTGTGTGTGTGTGTGTGCGTGCGTGCGTGCGTGCGTGTGTGTGTGTGTGTGCGTGTGCGTGCATGTGTGTGCGTGTGTGCGTGTGTGTTGTGTGTGTGGCATGTGCATGTGGCGTGTGTGGGTGTGTGTGTGTGTGTGCGTGTGTTTCGGGCAAAAGGGCTTTTTATGGTCAGTGATGCATGGATACAAGAAACAATTGACATATACAATAGAGCGCAAAATTTCAATGGAAAATCAAGACGCGGCTGAATGGGAAAAGGAATGGGAAAAAAAACATGCCGAGAAGGTGAAACTATGAAACCCCAACCCTATGTACAGCAACCATGTTTTACAGGAAAAGAGGAAAGTCGTCATGGAACACAAGAACAAGAACCCATCCATTGAAGTCAGGGCCTCCGACACGGTGTTTTTGTCATGCGTTTTGTGAAACTTTTGTTTGGGTGGTTTGGGTCAGGGGGCACAACAAGCACCCATCGACTATCCATGAAGCAATTCACACCTGCGTGTCTCACACATCCCTGGATATCAATTTCAGTTTTGATCTCGCGCCACTGCAACGCTCGCTTCAAAATGTATCTTCGGGCCCATGCCCGCATGTAGGTGCTCCCATGGCAGCCTTGACATATTCGTCGTATTTTTCCCATGTAATCCTCATCTCCGAACGTCGAAAGAAACATTAAAAACAAAGTTTCGTCTCCTCGTGGAAGTCAATCATGTGCACAAAATAATGTGTCTTTAGCCGAACTTTGTAAAGAAGGCGGCGCTGCTGCAAGCATTGAACTGCAAGCCACTGATAAGTCGCCGAATGCAACCGGCACAACCATGTAGTCTCACGGACAGAATCCGTTGTCATGACCACCCGGCGTTCAAATTCCAACTGCTGAGAGCAACATCTAGAGACCAGCAGCACACAGAACGGACTTGAGCATGTTTTCGTTTCAATTGGGAATCCAAAAGTGGAGATTCTGCAAGCCGCGTCATGATAAATGTAGTGAATGCAAATAAGGTCCTCACCTTTGCAGCTTTGATCCTGGAATCTAACACGCACATTGGCCAGTGTTGATGCTTGGGCCTTCCCAATCGAGCCATGGTAAGCGTACCAATGTAGAGTTGCATTCCCTTGTCTTTGGCCCACATTTCTGCATGGCGACTGAATGCATGTAAAACTTCATCCCATGGCCGCCCATCTAAGCCAAAAAAATGTTGAAGCGTCCCTTCCTCCAGCGAATCAATTATGACAGCGGGAATGAGGTCGCGCAGTATTCCCAAGTGCACGATGTGCAGTAGGTCCAGTAACCGCTTGCGCTTCTCAAATCTTGGAACTTGCGTCCATGCGGAGATGTCGTTCGGGTCTGTCATTGTCAGCGTGTGGCGCCAAGCAGATTGTAAGGTCAAATGACCCCAGTTGAGTTCCAAAGCCCTGCGGTCAGATGTAGCTAAGCAAAAATCACAGCACTGATTGCACCTGTAGTAGCGTTGGGTTCGGGTCAAGAGGTGCGCGTAGGCATGCGCTTCCATGTCCCCCTTCCAGTAGCAGAATGCCTGGGAAGGGAATATAGTTGGGGAAATTCTGACAAAATTGAGAACCATGTTTTGAGTGCAGCTATTCAAGTGAAACATGTATAAATTACACCTATGTAATGCATATGCACATAAACAAAACATGCTTTTGTTGGAAAAACACAGATGAATGCTGGTGATTATGTGCGTGGGGCTTGCGCCCCATTTAGTTGCTTTGGAAATAAGTTAATTACATTGCATTTATATGCATGTGCATGCCTATTGCCTTGTTGCTTGGCCAAGCAAAGATTTCTTCCTGTTAGGTTTGTGTCTCATGCATGATTCTCCGATGGAGCCTGCACGACTTGTAAGCACAAACTCCCAGGTGACAAAAGGTGCCAAATAGATTTTCACAAACGTGCTTTGACAATTTGTTCACCAGAAAAAAGTCAACTCGGGTTTGTCAGCTCCGAATGCATTTTCCTTGTCAACAACTATAGATCACGAAAGACATATTATATTCAATAAGACAAGTCACTGCTTTCACTGGCATGGGTTCACCAGCAAGCTTCTCTCTTGCAGACTTTAGCGGATGAAAGGAGCCAGTGTGGTTGACAAAATCATGCACCCCAATCTCCAACTGTTTGAAATCCCANAAAGGAGCCAGTGTGGTTGACAAAATCATGCACCCCAATCTCCAACTGTTTGAAATCCCAAGCTAGAATTTTGCAGATTTCAGCTCTTGTTTCCTCGGTTACCTCTGGGGTTCCCAGAACTGCGATCGCTTGCTTTGTTTTCCACGTATCGCCTCGAACACACCCCGTGCTCCAACTCCAAACAGTTGCTGTGCGGCCTTGGTTGAAAATTTGGAAAAAAACAAATTCTTCGGCCGTAGCCTCTGAAAAATCGCGTTTTCTGGCCCCCTTCTCAAAAATAGAATTTTCAGAAAAATGCTGATTGCTTCTCCAGGTGCCTGAAAAATGCGGCACTGCGTCTTCATGTATGATAATCGGAATATGACTTTGCGCAAGCTCATCACACCCATCACACCCAGAGGCGCGCCACAATTCTCTAAAGTCAGCCCATGACCCCAGGCACTCACGGAATACCTCAACATGCACGTGTGCAAAACCAATCCCAAGTCGTGGACCGCATCGAAAAAAACAAACACGAAACCATTTTTTCCTTTGTGCAAGGTGCGTCTGGCCCTTCATCATGCAGGGCACGCAAATGATCACTGGGAAGAACAATTGAAATCTCTGCAGTGCCACGGCCATCCACTGCAGAACTGTTGCTTGCGTTTGTCATTATCGGAACATTCGCTCTGTAAATTGGCATAGGGAGTTTCAACCATCTAAAGAAGTCGCGTTCTCGGGAAGTAGCAAGCTGCTGTGCACTCACCTGCGTGGAACTATACAGAGAACATAGGGAAAATTCGAAGAAACAAGTTCCACTGGGCGCAAATCAGGACGCTGTCTCACACAAAATACCTTCTTACAGCCTTCGTTCTGGAAGTCTTGGGCGAAACTAGCAGCTGCTGTCACAGACAGTTTTCCTTCTGCAATACGCTCAGCCACCGTGCAAACTGTGGCGCTGTCTAGCTCCTCAACAGTCCTGAGCGGAGAATTGACCCGGCAAAAAACAGAATGCTCTTCAGCCTGGAGATCAAAAACTATTAGGATTCCAAGACTTCTGGGAACTTCTAGGATTTAGTTTCGGGGGCAGCACTCTCTCCTTTTAAAATTTGCTCTATTTAAAGCTGATGTAGTACCCGGTGCGTGAATTTCTTTGGAGCAATTGGGACTCTTGCGATTTCGTTTGAATGCTTGGATTTATAAAAGTCTGGAGTTTGTTGTCACTAGGGCACATGGTTTGTTGAAAAACTTATGTTTTGGGCCACTGTATTGCGCGACTGCTTTGCTTTTAGTTCTAGGAGGAGTGAAGGCCTTGCGGAGGCATTGGAGGATTTCACAACTATTACTCTATTGCTACTTCTGGATTACTTTCGGTTCAGCTGTTGGTATGGCTCTCGGAATGAGGGGTTCCAGGGAATCAAATGCATGGTATTGACATGGCTGGCACTAGCTAAAATGTAAACTGGAACGATTTTGTCCACATAAACAATGAAGCATGCAGAGTCCAGCTGTGAAAAAAGTAGAAACGCATGCGCACGCTCAAAAAAGAACCGCTTGGATTGTTGCCAAGGGGCATTTTTTTCCGGTACTTGCCTTGAGAAGCCGTCCCGCTTTCACCATCACACCTGCGTGGGAAACGAGCGCTGCTTTTTGCGTCAATCCGACTTTGATGTTGCAAATGATGAGTTTTGAGATATGACCAGCACTCCAATCAAACATAGCCATGCTTTCTAAATTGAAGCTTTCATAATTCCATGATACTAATACGAACAAATCATGGATAATAGACCGTCGCATTTTTTCTCCACCGCTGCTTGTTGGTACTCCATACCATGACATTGCGCCAATTGCGCCCTCAGTTCACTCCCAAGCACATCAGCTCAGGTTTAGAACCACCCCTGCAATTGGACTTAAGTGCCACATGTATACTTCGAGAAAGCATTGTAGCCTTTGACCGCACTAGGAAACCAACAGCTATAGAATAACAATTTTTCGAAATTCAGGAAAACGGCCACTTGAACTATAAGGTATAGCAAGTGTTTGTTGCAACGATTCAAGTTTGTCAAATTTTGGAGATCTCCATTGTGCGATCCTAGGCTTTGCTTTTTGCCTTTGCCTTAGCAGGCTTTTTGTTCTGCTGTCGGGCAATTGCATTGGCAGCAGCCTGCGGTTTCTCAAAAGTTTTTTGCAAAGAGATAACGTCTCGGACAAAAGGGATATAATCCTCTTCCTGCGGCTTGCGATCCCTAAAGATTCAAAACAAATCAAGTTTCTTCGGAAACACATGCAGAAATGAGCACATGACAAGCCCGTCCTCGTTCTTCTGGGCGGTGATATGGCTTTGGATCTTGATGTACAGCTCCCTCGGGGTAAGTTGCACATACCACCGTATTTTGGAAGTACATGAACGCAAAAAGACAACAGAATGCACGCACTGTCCACATGCATGCATAAGACAATTGTTGGATGTAAGAAAAGTTTCGCAAAAGATCAGAAATCGCACATCAACATGCGAGATTGCAAATGAAATTGAAATTTCAAAACAGTTGGTGTCCGCTGCAGCAAAAAACAAAAGCAGCCAAACGACTCAAACTGCGTCGCAAACTTTTGCATCTCAGTGCTCAGTGCCTGGGCCTATGGCAAAGATTGCAGAGTCAGCGTAAGGTTGCTCGCATCGTTCTTCTTCTTCAGCAATTTTGCGCACATATCCTTGGCCTTTTGGATTGGTGTCAACGGGACCTGTTCCTCAGCACCCNTCGCATCGTTCTTCTTCTTCAGCAATTTTGCGCACATATCCTTGGCCTTTTGGATTGGTGTCAACGGGACCTGTTCCTCAGCACCCTTTCGTGCTTTTTCGGTTTCTTGGGCTCAGCTTCGGTCTCGCTTTTCTGGCCGGGGAGTGGAAGGCATTGAACTCTGGCTTGGAGTAGCCGGAGCTGCTTCGGCCGGCCTTTTCCCACACGTAGACTTTGGCACAGGAAATTGCCTTAGATTGCTTTAAGGCCAAAATAAAACAAGCCACACTTGATAAGTGCAGTTGGAAAGCATGATCTCCGCGATGTCTTTCGCGTTGTCAGCCGTCATTTGCATCCTCCCGGTGCTCACCAGCGTGCCTTGGCGCAGGTCGTGCAAAGCATGCAAGCATATGTGTAAAATGGTACCCCTTGAAATTGGATCGCATAAATTCGGTATAGCTGCCGTAATTTCTTTTGGGGTTCTTTGACAAAAAACTCCTGGTATAAAACCATGTATATATATATATATTCGCATGTCTAAAAACAATTTAAGTATTGTTTATTTTCACATATGTGCGAGATAATAAAAGACAATAAAGCATAATGTATGTATCAATAAGAACATATTTAATCAACACAATTATAAATACACCCAAATGTTTTGTCATGCCACCAACAAATGCACATAAGTTTGGTGACTAAACTTCTGGTTGGGGTCGTCTTCACCTTAAGCCTGTCATGAACGCCGTCCATGGAACACGAATCGGCAATTAATGCCACAAAGTGTTTTTTGCTTTTGCCTTTGAAAAAAACGTGATAGAGATCATGGTTGCACATTTTTGCGTCCATGCTGCCACTTCGGTTGAAGTCCTCAACGTCATCTTCCTTCTCTGCGATCAGGTAGACAAAACCGTCGGGGTGGTTCTCGTCCTTCTCGATCATTCCATTCTCTTCCTTGTGTTTCATGACTTTGCTCGCCTCTTCTCCGTAGAGATCTAGCATTTGCTTCTTTGTTTTGCGGATGGCCCGCTTTCGGGCAACCTGAACTCTGCCGTTTTCCTCCTGCACCTGTAGGTATGTTGCAACCTGTTGGAGGTTTCCTTGCTGCTCGACAAGGATTGTGATCAAATCAGACTTCTTGCTATCGTCCATGACCATCGAACGAAGAGATGGCATGCCTNTTGGAGGTTTCCTTGCTGCTCGACAAGGATTGTGATCAAATCAGACTTCTTGCTATCGTCCATGACCATCGAACGAAGAGATGGCATGCCTTCCATCCGGCTTGGGTTCTCTTTCAGCCTTTTGATCAGGTTGGCTGCGGCTCGACGGCTGTATTCTTCTTTGTTGGCTTGCTGGGCTGCAGTGGGCGTGCACGGCTCAACTTTGACCTGCTGCAGTAAGGGCCCTGTGGCAGGTGCAGGCAAGGGCTGGAAAGCCACTTTACGTTCCACACCGGCAGGCGCAGGCACATGCACTGAAGCTTGGGGCACTGTGGCAGGCTGTGGCAAAGCAGCTTGAACTGCAATCTGCGCTCCAACTGGGGCCATCTTGGCAGGCGTAGTTTGCTCGGATCCGTACACTGACTGTTGCGGCAAAGTAGCAGGTGCGGTGAGACCATGAACTCCACCTTGGTGCACTGAACCTGGGGGCACAGTGGCAGGCGCAGTCAAACCAAGTTGCGCTGCATTCAGCGCAGCTGCGGCAGGCTTCGCTTGAGCTGCCATAGTGGCAGGTGCGGTCACTGCTGAGCTGCAATCGCCGCTCCAACTTGCGGCACTGTGGCAGGCAAAGGCGCAGCAGCATGGGCCAAAGTGGCAGGTGCCGTCAACTCAAGTTGGGCAGCGGCAGGCGCAAGCAAACCATGGGCTTGAACCCCTGTGGCAGGCACAGAGGCAGGCAAAGGCAAAGCAGCTTGGACTTCAACGGTGGTCTTTGCGGCAGGCGCAGCCAAACCAGACTGAGCTGTCATCTGCGGGGCTTGCTGGATTGAACCAGCTTGCGCTGCATTCAGCGCAGTCTGCTGCATCGTGGCAGGCAAAGGCATAGCAGCCTGGGGCGGCAAAGTGGCAGGCAGTCAACTCAGGCCGAGCTTGAGCTTGTCCATCAGGCACTATACCAGGCGAAGGCATAGCAGCCTGGGGCGGCAAAGTGGCAGGTGCAGTCAACTCAGGCCGAGCTTGAGCTTGTCCATCAGGCACTGTGGCAGGCGAAGGCATAGCAGCCTGGGGCGGCAAAGTGGCAGGTGCAGTCAATTCAGGCCGAGCTTGAGCTTGTCCATCAAACACTGTGGCAGGCGAAGGCATAGCAGCCTGGGGCGGCAAAGTGGCAAGTGCAGTCAACTCAGGCCGGGCTTGAGCTTGTCCATCAGGCACTGTGGCAGGCGAAGGCATAACAGGCTGGGGCGGCAAAGTGGCAGGTCCAGTCAACTCAGGCCGGGCTTGAGCTTGTCCATCAGGCACTGTGGCAGGCGAAGGCATAGCAGCCTGGGGCGGCAAAGTGGCAGGTGCAGGCACTGTGGCAGGCGAAGGCAAACCAGCTGTGGCTCGGCGCTTCAGGGATTTGCTGGGGTCTGCATGACTTCGGAAGCGACCAGCCCATAGATTGCAATGCCAACTCTTCTGAGGAAGCCAGTGCCACTTGGGGGCTTGCCGGGGGTCTGGCTTCGGAAGCCGGGGCGCTCTTAGCTTGGCCCGACAAAGCATCCTCCACTTCCATCAAGTCAGCCGGTAAGGTCTCCAACAAGGCCTGCAGATTTGAAGATTGGAAATTATGCCCAACAACATTGAACATGTCACATGATTTGCAACATGTCCAAAACTCTAAAGCAAAACTGGTTTGGCCACGATAAAACGATACAAGCACAGTTAAAGAATTCTTTCATAGGTTTCAAAACCTATGAATCAGATTGCAGCATGTCAAGGGCCACTTTCATGGCCTGGGTATCTCCCATGGTTGCAGCGCTGGGCTGTGTGTCGCCAGGTGGCATTGTCGGTAAAGGAACCGACAGGTTCAAACATTGCCTCACAGCGACAAAAATAACCCACTGTGTGATTTCCATTGGTTTGTGCATGTGTGTAAGAATGTTGTATTGATTTTCTTGTGCTTGCTCTGCGGTGATTCAGCGTTTTGAAAGACACGTGAGACACTGGCCCATCCACATTCATCATCACAGCAGGAGCCGCCATAGTCGCTGGTTGGACAGCACCTGGAATTCAAAGCAATGAAAAACGTTTGTCTTATCCCCTTTTGAACTTTTAAACGTCACAGGAAGACTCTTTACTGAACACGTCATGTACATGGCTTAAGCTGAGCCACCTGGAACCGCAGTACTAATTGCCTCCCGCACCACACCAACCATGTATGGGTCTTGGGACGGAGGGGTGAAAGGCGGTTCTTCCTTAACCATGGACATTTCAGACCACTTGGCCTTGTCACCGGGAAAAACGATTTGAGCACAAATGCTTCATGTGTTGACAACATGATTCGAAAGAGTTTCAAAAAACAAACATATTCACAAAATATCTTTTGCGGGGGGGTCACGGTTGGTCACGGCTGGTCACGGTTGGTCACGGTCGGTCATGGGGGGGGCTATACTACTTTAGTATTGGGCGTTTCTTTGTGGTCACGCTTGGTCACGGTTGGTCACGGTCGGTCACGTCAGTGACTCCTATAGTCACGGTTGGTCATTGTTGTGTTTTTTAAACATGGATTCAAAAAAACACACAGGTTTGTTTCACCCTGCAGAACCGCTATATACACTTTGTACAAGACTTGCTGGCACACGTTCCACAAACGCGGCACGTAGCAGCAAGCAATTAAACAATTTAATTTCTTGACTGAAGCAACGTAAGCTACTTGACATCTATATACGCTTTGTACAAGACTTGCGTGCACGCGTTCCACAAACGCGGCACGTAGCAGCAAGCAATTAAACAATTGAATTTCTTGACTGAAGAAACGTAATCTATTTCACATCTATATACACTTTGTACAAGACTTGCGTGCACGCGTTCCACAAAAGCGGCGCGCAGCAGCAAGCGATTCACACAATTGGATTTCTTGGGAAAAATCCAAGTTTCCGGCCGACTGGCGGGGCGAGGGTGGCCCGCTGGCGCGAAACAAACTCAATGTTTCGGATCCACAATGCGTGCCTTTTTTTTCTTTGGAATCGAAACGAACGTGCTCGCATAGCGAGCTATGGGGTGCAGTGAATGAGGGATAAGCTGCCAACCGTGACCCCCCTGTTCTTAAACTATATGAAACCAATTCAAATTGCACGCGGCGATCAAATGCTCAACAACTTCCGCGTTGTGCAAACATTTTGACACTGCATGCATGGCCATGGAAACACCATGAATTCAATAAAAGGGGGCCGTAGCCCCATATCATGAATACCACATGCATGGAATTCCCATGGTGCATGTCATCATGATTGAGGGGGCCAAGGCCCCATTTAGAACTTCTATTAGTTTACACATGTTTCAATGATGCCATGATCATGTCCCATGGTGATTGCATACAAGTAGTGAAAACAAACGCATGCAATATCTTCGGCAATCAAGCAAACAGGCAACACTTGTGCGTGATCCAATCTTTTTTCATCCTTTGAACCATGCAATGCGTGATGATAGGTTTGAAGTGACTGGTTCTATTTGCCCTTCAACCATGGCTGCCTCAGTTCCTCCAGAGCTTCCATCAGACGACCTTCCTCGAACTTAAAGTGCTGCAGCNCAACCATGGCTGCCTCAGTTCCTCCAGAGCTTCCATCAGACGACCTTCCTCGAACTTAAAGTGCTGCAGCTGGGAATACGCGACCACGTGCTCCTGCGACGAATTTCTTTTTCCCTGCCAGTTCTACCTCTTCACCATTGATTTTGTAACGTAATGAAATCGCTTGTCGGACCCACATGAATTAGATCCATTTCTTTTTTGGCATGACATCGAATCGAAATTTTCATGGATAGGTTTGCACTTTGCAGGCCCCATCTCCTTCATAGCATCAATGGATAGGTTTGCGCTTTGCACTAGGGACCATCGCCGCCTCTCCCTCCTGGAGCAATTGCACCATGGCTACTATATCAAGGGGGCACCGCAATCCAAATCCACATGGTAGTGATTTTTTTCACCTAATTTTCAATGCTTTGCCACTTTGAAACGAAACAGCATTGCAAACATATTGTGAAATATCGGTCCCGGAGGTGACTGGACCATGCGCCATCCACCACGCTGCCAGAGCACGGCCAAATTCTGGCGTGTAAAGTCGCGTATTTTTCAAACCAGGTCCTCCCTGATACCTTTTTGCGCCAGTGGAATCGCGATACCTCAGTCAAAGACTCATGGGTTGCAAGCCTTGTGGCAACATGGAAATCGGTGATGTGAAATCGCCCCAAACATGAAAACAAAATCAAGGTAAAAATATGAGACCGGGATGCGAAACAGTAACAGCATCTTTCTGAGGAGGTCGTTGGTTTTTTGGTGGCACCCACATGTTTATCAGGTCGTCGAAAGCTTCTGTTGAATACAAACTTGTAGGTTTTAAGGACGATTCCCTGAAGGCAGCCATGGAGATTTTGTTCAACTTGAGACGTTGCCCAGTCCAACCTTTAGACTCTGCCTCATCAAAGTATCCAATAATACTTTGCCAGCTAGGTAGCGCTGTCATCAAGGATCGCAACGGTTGTTCCAAGGTTGGAAACCCGCCCCACGCCCAGGTGAGAAGAGCTAGGACGGCTGATCTTGCAGCTAAAACATTTCCCAATTGTATGTAGTCCAGGTCCCACCTCCATCCTAGAGGAAAACTGATGCTTCTTTTGTGGGTGCCACTGTTGACAGAAGTGAAACTCGTACATACCGTTGCCAAATGGCAAAGGCCACCACAACGCATTCCTAAAATGCAAACGACTGCTGCAACGAGGGTGGCACTTCCTCAGCTATCGGTGTTCAATACTACTGGCACAGATAGGCGCATCATCTATATTCATTAGAGTTTCCCATCTCAAGTGGAAAGAAACAATAGGCTTGAATAGTTCCAAGTTTCTCAGGACATCAAATGCTAGAGCTACACACCCCAACTCTGCAAATGCTTTTGCCACTTGAGACGATTGTTCTGTACCAGCGAACAACTCTAAACATTGCACTCCTAGGGGAACTTCAAATTCCATCATTCTCCGCAAGACCATGGCGTGGATTGTAAGTTCCACTGCAACCCAAGGCAACTCTAACTTGGTGAGGCCGTACTCCTCACGCATCTCTTGGACGGAAAGGGTAGATAGCATAGCCACCAGCAGCGGCGCTGCAATCATCATGGCGACTTGACGAACCCTGAACAGAAAATTCCTGCTCAAAGTAATACCCAATTTGGAAAATTTTACATATACCCCATTGGCCATTGGACCCAATGTGAAAAAGCTACGTATAACACCCCTTTTTGGTTCTTGACGTATGCCCCATTGGCCATGTGTATCTTGTATCATTTGTGAACTTTAGCTATACCTGCACATGAGCCTCCACGGGCATCAATGCAAACTGGTGCAAGAGCCGCTGAAACCTGATTCAAACTGCATTTCCAGCAAACTGAAATGATTTTCATTGGTTTTCACTTTCCTGGAAACAAAAAGGGAAAATTGATTTGGCTTGACTTGACGCCCCCTGATGCAAACAATCTCACATGAACGCACGACTGTTGGGGAGGTGGCACCTTGGTCGGTCTTTGGACGCCGGAGGTGACCCTTGCACGAATCGTCCTGCGAGATCATGGCTGACAAATTCATTCGTTTCACTTTCCACGTTTTTCTTGAATCACCTTCAACCCAATGAAAGTCACGCAACCCAAAAAAAACAAATGACAAAATCAAAGACTGCAAGTTTCTACAACCCCTAGGGCAGCATGATCGAAAAATTCATTTTTTATCCCTCAGACCCCAATTGTAAGACACATCCGCCAAACGAGATGAGCAGCCCCTTTTTCCGATTCGGCCACAGATGCAAATCAGCCTTAAGCTCCAAAGCTCCAGAAACTAGCGAATGGGCTATTTTTTCACAAGCCTTTGATGGCATTCAACTCAGGAATAACCTCCTCGGTTGTTTTTTCACCCTTGTTGAGTTGGTCGACAAAATTAGTCACGATCTTCAGGTACTTGGGAGACCCCGGGGGCTTAGGTGACTTAGCAGAAGTTAGTTTTCACTTAGGTAACTTAGCTTTAAGGCTATAAAAGTTACTTCGCTAAGTGCTANAGTTAGTTTTCACTTAGGTAACTTAGCTTTAAGGCTATAAAAGTTACTTCGCTAAGTGCTAGCTAAGTGGCCGCTAAGTGAAGCTAAGTTTTTGTATGGCTTTTTTCCATTTTGATGTAAAATTAAAGTTTCTTATAAATCATAATTTTATTTTCTTCATTATGTTTTTTTATATTTTATTATATTTATTTTTTTTGGCGCGTTGGGTAATTGTTGGTCAGGTTCAGCGAAGCAGCCACACCGTGTCATGCTCTTTTCGCATGAGGCGCAAGGGCTCGTGGCCTTTCAATTGGTGTGCTGGCAACA
>BGPT01003384.1:2775-38117 GCA_003297045.1 Symbiodinium sp. clade C Y103 | reverse complement strand
TACCACGTCTTTCCCGCTGCCCTGGTCCAAACCCCCTAAAACTTAGGGCCCTTGAGCTGTGGTTGCAAAAACGGTCCCTAGCGCAATTCAAATATGTATCTATATATATATACACACATGTACACGTATATATATATATATATACATATATATTATATATATATATATATATACGTACACCCACACATGTATATATATATATAATTATATATATATATACACAGATATATATATATATATAATTGTATATATACACATACACACACAGATATATATATATATATATATACATATATATATACATATATAGATTTGATTGTGCATTTTTTTCGGCCCATTGGTGCTGAATTTAAAGTACCTCTTTGGCAAACTCAGGTCACCAAGTGCACAGAAAAAGTTGGAGGCAACTCTGGACTTGCTTCAACGTCTTATTTCCTTGCGAAGTCATTGCGCACAAATGGGCATAATTCTGGAATCTGGACCAGGAAGCGGCTGCACGAAGATCCAAATGTTTCAGCACACTGCAGGTTCTGCGAATGCGATGCAGCCATTGTCGAAAGCTCTACTGCAAAGTCCTGCGCTGAGACGTCCCGCTGCATGTCGGGATGAGCCAAGCCAACTCACTTCCAGGTGGCACTGCTGTCTAAATAGCCAAGACTGCCAAGGTCTTTGCAGGGGCGAGGTTTGGAGCCTCAGATGGTAAAAACATGTCAAATTTGCAAGATGAACTGGGCATGCTCATCAGCCAAATCTGATCAGAGAGGACTCACCAATGTTTGGCACAGGATCCCGAGCTGTCTTCCACTCTGGCACTCTCCCAGGCATACCGTTGCTGTTTCAAATGCGGTGAAATGGGGGTATCCCCTTCAGCTGGTGCAGGTTGGCCAGCTGATTCTTGAGTGGCTCCCACCATCCAGCACGTTGTGGTTTCGAAGTGTGCTGTCCTCGATGCTTTGGTGCTGCGCCCCTCCATAGCCAACTCTCCTGCCGAGGTATGTTGCAAAGTGGCATTGGCACTGCACACGCTCGAAGGACGGCGAATCTGGCCCCATCTGGCTCTACATGCCCAATGTTTTTGCGAGGCTGGAATGGCTGGGGCATGCGGTTTTGGATTTGCCGAAGTCCCTCCTCGCAACTACCAGTCGCTACCAAGTGAAGACTGGCAGGTGCCGTGGTCGGGCGTGTCACCAAATCACGTCCAACTCTTGGGTCTCCAAGGCTCCGATGTCCTGTGGATTTCTCAAACTGATTT
The DNA here is from genome assembly GCA_003297045.1 of Symbiodinium sp. clade C Y103. NCBI lineage: Eukaryota > Dinophyceae > Suessiales > Symbiodiniaceae > Cladocopium > Cladocopium sp. clade C. The sequence continues at coordinate 36,865 of BGPT01003384.1, read as the reverse complement.
GTGGAACTAAGATGGGATAAGGTCCACAGCCTTTCGGTATACGGTGCGACTGACAAGGCCCGGGTCAAATCTGCATTGCAAAGCACATCATAAATCAGTTGGAAGATGACCGTGCTGTGTACCGTGCATGTCAGGTGGTAGAGGCAGCTCGATCTCAACTGGAAGTAGCACTTGCGGCACCAACGCGAGTGAAACTCTTGCGCTTCCGCTGCAGCGCGCGAGGGAGTGAGGCAGCAATAGAGAAGCGCAATAAGTATGGAGACAGCATGGGGCTTGGAGACAGCGGAGCAGCTTTCCTCATTGCAGCAGCAAATAAACAAGTCTGGTGGAGCTCTTTATCATCGTTGGACTTCGCCTGGAACCACCTTTGTGTTTCAGCTTTGGCCACCTTGGAGCATTCTTGGCCTTCAACGCTTCGCTCCTTGTGCTTGGATTGGAATGGCATCGGGCCCGAGGGAGCAATGTTGCTGTCCAGAGCCCTTGCACGGCCCAATATGCTTGGCTGTCTAGACCTTCGGTCAAATCCTCTGAAAGATGAAGGCGTTCTTTGCATTTGCAAAGCTTTATCGGCGTGTCCACTGAACTGGCTCGGTTTGGGTGAAACAATGTTGACGGACCATGGTGCAGAGCTTGCATCAAAGACACTACAGGGGCATCCGTTCCTGAAAGGCATTGATATCAGCGAAAATTCCATCACTGATGCGGCCTGTGACTTCCTTGCGCAGTTTGTGCAGAAAACACCTCACCTCCGGCAACTGTATCTCCGAGGCTACCTCTTTGAGCCAACACGCATCAGTGACACAGGAGGCGAAGTGCTTGCACGCTCAGTTTCATGCAAAGACGGCTTTGAACTTGAGTTGGATTACCAGCAAGTCGGTTGCAAAACAGCTGCAGCCCTTGCGCGGAATTCTTTGTGGAGTAGAGTTTCCTTATTTAATACCAACGTGTCCACCATGGGTGCCTTGGGTCTTGCAAACGCCTTCCGAAATGGAGTGGCGCTGGGTGCAGAGCAAAAATGGCTCAATGTTGCGCAATGCCGCATTGCTCCCAGTGCCATCAAGCTGCTCCGGAGTGTTGGCTTCCAGCGTTTGGATTCGCATGGCCAAAGGCCTCGTTGAACTTCCCGAGTCACAGCTACTGCGGCATGACTCCATAGTTTCAGAAAGAGGGCTTGATTCATTCCAGGGTTTGAATTGATATATTATGACATTTGACAGTCATATGACACTCTTACATGCTATTTGCCGGATTTGCTTTCAGATGAAACTTGCAGGTTCGAGTTCTCAGCCGCTTCAGGCATCCTCACCTCGTAACCCTCATGGGTTCCTTGGGCCTGCATGGATTTTGAGAATGGTAAAGCAAGAGAACAAACGAGAGCGTTTTCTGAAGTTGGTGATCCTTTGGCCCCAGCTCAGGCTTTGGTCAGAGAGAAGGGGAGAAGTGCGCCTTCAGAGTGACAGAATCAAAATTGTTCAGGACCTCAGGATTATACATATTTAGGAATCGCATTGCATGGAGGTACTTGGTCTATGAGTTGATGCCTGGAGGCTCATCACTGAATTTATGCTTGAGACTTGCAGCATCTTTCAGCAAATTTCCGCATTCTTCAGCACTAGTCACTAGTCACGCATGCAGGAGATGTGGAGGCAAAACTGAGGCAAAGCAGGGCATGGCTTGAGCAGCAAATGCCTGGCACTTGCTTTTGAACCTGAAACCAGGGCAGTTTTTGAGTCTTTGGGAGCTTTGCGGTCGTGTCATGTCGTGTCAGCTTTCCAAGGCAAAGTGGAGTACCTCAAGGATTGCTGGACAGCTCTGAGGCACCACAGTTTCAGAATGTTTCCGATGAGAGTACTTTAACGTATTTTACATCGGACCGATTTTCAGCAACCAACTCTTATGCGAGGCACCTTTTCCTTGGCAGCAGCGCTTGCATGTGGCTTTGGGCCAGAACGCTAGCCGCAAAGGGTGGTCACTGTGCAAGTGTATGCATGTTCAGACTCGCTCCCAGGTGCTGCCAAGGGTTTGGCTCATATGGTGGGCAGCACTCCGAAGACCTTTCACCGAGATATAAAGTGGGCCTGCCCAAATTGTGGACTCCTTGCTGCCCTTGGCTGCTCTCTGACCTCTCAAATCTCTTGCATTCCGCCTGAGTGTGCTGAACTCTAGGCCTGCCAACATTCTGCTTGATGCGGATGGCACTCCAAAAATGGCGGACTTTGGCCTGTTTCTCAGTTGGAAAAGTTGGGTTCGTGGATGTTTTGTGCTTTGGTGGCATTTATTTCAAAGTTCGGGGTTGAAAACAAAGGCCTTGCAGCAGCGGTGAAGGACAATAGCGCAGAGGCACGATAAGATTTAAACAACTGCACCACTGCACCAGGAAGATTTGACATCAACTTAAAATCTCAAGAGGATCCGCAAAGTCTCTTCAGACTCTTCAGTGTTTCTATCCCTTCATATCAGGACAAGCTGGCTGTGAATGAAATCGCCGGAACACCAGGGTGCGACTTCTGTCAGGGGGTCTTGCGCACGGACAAAGCATAGGAATCCCAGGAAGGCTCGGACAGACACAGCATTCCACGTTGTCTTGAAGCCTTGAAGCCTTAGTGTTGCATGAAGCACGGCAGCACGTTGCTCAAGCCGCCCCAAGCGTCCGGTGATTGTGGGCATGAGCCGCTATGGCTGAGCTTCCAGAGTGGCGCGGCAACTGCTGCCTTTCTGCGATGCTAAAAACACCTTGGTCCGTTGGTCTTGATGGCTGCCCATCGCCGAACCTTGCATTGCGGAACCTTGCCTGCATGTTGAACCGTTGAAGCAGAGATGCCATGATGATCGGTGGTGATGGACGGTCTACCTCGACTTCCTGCCTCAGGTTACCCAGCACGATTTGCGCATGTGCCACTCACAAATGCAACAGCAGCGGAGCAACCAGTGGCAAGGCTTGGCAAGGAAAATTATGAAGCCAACTAGTTCTGACAAGATTACATGATTGAGAAATATCAAGAATCTGGAAGTTGTCACCTTTTAAGCATTCTGTCTAATCTTAAAATGTGTCGAAATTTTAGTGGCACTTTGCCAACATGGCTTCCCATGGGCTCTTTGGTGTGCGGACAGAGTGTTGCTGCAGGGGGACCGTAATCTCTTGGACTATTCAAGGGCAGGTTTTCTATCAATTCTATCTGTGTCTTGCAAGTATCGAGCCAAGAAGGTCATGTCAAAACATGATTGTTCATTTTAGTCTTTCCCCAAATTTGCTTTGTAATTTCAATTTTCTATGCATCTTGCAACGTGAGAAGGAAAGGTGCTTGGCCTGGAATGCTCTTACTACTCAAAGCAGCTCAAAACTCAAAGCTTCTTCCCCGCAAAGGTCCCTGTAAGATTATTGTTCGCGCTGCTCAGTGGAGCTACTGCAGTTTTGAGTGCCTCGGCTACAAACTCATAAACAGTTCATGAAGATCATTGAAGATCCGAAATTTCCATACATTGTCTATATTTCCTTTTGACCTCAGTGCTTCCCATTCTCAGGATTTCGCATGGTCAGCTCAGGGAGATGCCAGGCATCCCGGAGGCACAGAATTGCAGACAGACGTGAGTCTGATCGATGCAATCCCGGTACCACCAAGTTCGATGTGGATTTCTGCCTGATGAACTTGCCTCAGGGCCACCGGTGCTCAGTCTGAAAAGGCTTTGGCTTCTTGTCCAGAAGATTGTCCTCGTTTTGAGTTTCACCAGTTTCTTTGTTCACATGCCCATCTGCAGCTAAGGCGGTGGTTGCAGTAGCTCGGGCGTACAAAGCTCGGGAGAGTTTGAGTTTGCTCAAGGAAGTGCTGCAACTTGGTGAGCCGATTCCTGGATGCAGTATCACAAGGTTGAGACTGGAGGCAAAAGGTTTGAATGAAAGGCCATGTGACTGTGGGTTGGACTGTGGGCTTGCCAGCACTCCTGTGAGGATCGACCACATGATGCTCAATGCTGTCCTGACAGCTTGTGCGAAACAGCGGGATCAGAATAAAGCTGACGTGGTGTTGCAACAAATGCATGAGGCCGTGAGTTCTGTGAGTTGCGAGCGATCCATGGCCCCCTTTGCATTCTCAAGCCCCTGGCATCGTCGCTTTCATTTTGGAGATCACCAGGCTATGGCCGCGGTGGATACTGTCAGCTTCAACATCGTGCTTGGGCGGCACTCCATCTTTCTTCCAGCTGCGACTGACATGCCCATGCGACCATGTGGACATATGTGGACCATGTGGACCATGTGGACCATGTGGACCATGTGGACCATGTGGACCATGCGACAGCATGGCATCAGCTTCAGTCGAGGCAATGAATGCTTGTGCTCAAAGGGGAGATGCAACGACAGCAGCTGCATGCTTCGAGCCTCTCCGAGCATAAATACTTTACTTTGAGGGTTGATGTCAAGGCAGGTCAGGCTGTATGCCTTGGTTGTTGGAACATACTTCCGTCCAGCTCAAAGGACACAATGATGAAAGCCTCGCTGCAACCAGATATTATCAGCTTCAACAGCGCCTTGGGGTCCAATTGAGTTCAGTTCCATGATTTGCTACGGCAATGCTCTCTCATTCACCCGTCCTTTCTTTTCACCTGTACTTTCTACCTGCTCCAGGCATGCTAAAGGCAAATAGAGATGTTGGCGTTGAAGCTGCGGAATACTGGATGCACGAGTTGAGTCAACGCCCCTGAGCCAAATTTGCCGCTGATGTGTTGTTCAAGACGAGTCGTTGCAATACCTAGGTTGTCACTTTCACAAGCTTGTTCAACTTCACTGGTTGTAGCAGAGTGTGCTGGAAGTGACTCGAATAAGTTGACAAGAGTTCCCAGCCTGAGGTTCACTACAGCCTAGCGAAGTCACCTTCGGGAGCATGCTAGATGCATGTGCACGCGCTGGAAAAATGGACAAAGCCAAGATGTGGCTCGAGCGAATGGCAGAAGCGACGCTGCAACTTGCCTGACAGTTGCGCAAGACGTATCATGCTTTGTCCAAGTCTTGAAACAAAATGGCGTCCTTGTTGCTTGGCCTGAAGTCCTGCAGATCCTGGAGCAATATCCAGTTCACCGAAGGCAGCCGAGCAAGCACTGCTACACAAGTTTGGTTAAGGGAGCGGCAACGAAGGGCGACCTGGCATTGGCGGCCACTCGGTTGGGCTTCAGTCTGCTTTTGTGGCTTCCGTTGCCTGAGGAAGGGGCATTGTGGTTGATTGCGATTTGAAATCGATGTGCCATGTCAGCCACAGTGTTTGTTGCTCTTTCTGGTGGCCTGCCTGCTTTTTTCTCTCTTTGCTGGTCATTGAGCCATTTTCCCACATACTCTGCTAGCTCGACTCCGACAGCTTCTAAGGAGCATTGGATGGAGAAGATGGAAGCAGACGCATGGCAGATATGGCAGGGCAAGTCTGTTTCAATCTAAACAGGGACAAGTTGAAGAAACCCCATTCCCTAGGTCTCAGCGTAGGCTGTCCACGCCCTTTCCATCCATTTCCCCTGATCTCACTCAGATATGCTCAGATTGGATTGCGCTGGAAATTCTGGGCAGACTTCCTTCGTAAGGATGGCTACACCGATGAAATGAGCTATGGCTCCATCCTTAACGCATGCTCGGCAAGCGCTTCTGTCGAGAAGGCGGAAGAGTGGTTCTGCAGGATGTTATCACAAGGACTTCGCCCCAATGCGGTGGTGATGTGCAGTTCCATAGCTGCATCTAGATGGATATGGATGAGGATGAGGATGAGGATGAGGATGAGGATGATGATGATGATGATGATGATGATGATGATGATGATGATGATGATGATGATGAGGATGGTGGTGACGACCAGCGCCTGTCGTGCAACGTGATGCTCAGGAGGTTGACGCCAAGTGGACATCTGAGGTTTGTTGAATTGCTATGCAGAGGGTGGTGAAAAGGAAGGAGCAGAGCGGTGGCTTCAAAAATGCCCAAAGTTTCCTGTCTGCATACTGGAACCCAAAATGGGTTTGTCTGAAAATAGGGTACCCCCAGACCCACCGGTTTGCCGTAATTTTCCTCATGAAAATTGTCATTGACCGGCTGCCCCATTGTCTGACACAGCCATATCCAATCGGCTCAGGTTGGCGGTGCAGCCTGACATGCAATGCTACGGTGCTGTGATGAAGGCATGTGCAAATGCTGCTGATGCAACTGGAGCAGGGCTTTGGATGCAGCAGCTGCGGCCAAGCTGCATAGGACCGAGTAGGTCACACCAGGTGTCAGATCGCTACAGCACCAAATCCGTGCTCCGTTGCTCTATGAATAGTGTGAACTAGTGTGAACTGAGTGTTTTTCGCGCTTTGAGGCTAAATTCCCGATTGGAAGCAAACACGACCATCTTCAACAGTTTGATCAATGCGTGCCTTGGACTGATTCATCTTTAGATTGATGCTTGAATGCACGTCCGAAGGATATTCTCGATGGCTCTGCCCGTTTTGAAAGATGCGAGATAACATTTGACAAGAGGCACGACTGGCACCGCCCCAGAATTTGACTTCTTTTCTTGGTGAGGTGTGCACGCGCTTCGGAGGCAGGGTTACATGGCAGCAGGATATTCATTTGGATGCAAGAAAGCATCCTATACTTCGTTTCGGACTTTTTTTGCACAGTGGCCCTCAGGCGAGCAAAGCCAGTGAGTGGTTTGATGCCTTGGTACAGTCTGGAAGCACGCCGGATGCTGTCACATTCAGCTTCTTGTCTGTTGCAACAGCCATGCATTGAGAAATGGATTTGATTGAAGGAGAGCGCAGAGGACAGGGAACAGATGAGCACCCAGCAATACCTCCCCGCATACTCTGAGGCACTTTGGTGAATGCAAGTGCCAAGTTGGGAGACTACGCCCGCCCAGCACCTAGCAACGTAGAACCACGCTGATACCTTTTGCCACGAGTCCTGGCATCTAAGAAAAGACCATGGGCATAAAGACATGTGGAGGGCGCGATCAAAAAAAAGAGACATTTTTGACTGTTTGACAAGGTGCAGAACAATGGGTGGATGTCATGTCGAACTTCAGCGCGAAAGCTGGCATGATCGTGATGAATAGCGCCTTGACTTTCACAACCGTGTGTGGATGGACTGCTAAATTGTTTGGGGACGGAAGTAGTGCTCGAGTTGAGTTGAAAGATGCCTGAAGCCAGGTGTGATCAACGCTTGTGCACAAGCGGGAGAGATGGGAAGAGCCGAGCAGTGGCTTGCAAAAGCGTACCCAAGTGGCAAGATCTCTTGTGATGAGTGGCAACTCATGGGAGCAGATGCTGTCCGTTGATGCACTGAGCAATGAAATAATATTCAGTGATTATTTGGCAGTGTATTGTATGTCAATAAGGCAGTCTATGCATCTTGAACCAGATGCAGTCAGCTACAACGGGGTCCTGAATGCGTGCGCCATGAACGGACAAGTTAGCAGCTCTTTGGTTGCAACAAGATGCGTATTAGGAATTCCAATTCTTGCACTTCAAGCGATCACCAGGAGCAGAAGCATTTTTGGATGAGATGCTTGCTTTGCGATTGGATGCTGGGCCCAAATCCATATAGAACTTGCCTGAGCTGCGGTGCTCCTGCAGCAAGGATCATCGTCTTATTTTGATTCTTTTCTTCCTTGCATTTGCATCATTTGCCATTTGTGGCGGTAGTGATATCAGGATGACATCTACACATACAACAGAGCCTTGTCGGCATTGGCCACACGGATTGCTCCAAGCGATGCCAGTCCATCGCATCAGATGGGGCATCAGATGCATCCCAGGTCTCATCAACGTTTGTGCTGAAAATGGTGCGGTGGACCGGGCAGAGTACTGGCTGGAGCAGATTCTGTTGCGCAGCCTTGAGCCAAACCAAGTCTCCTATAGCAGCTCCTTGGCTCCTGGAAATCTCCTCTTGTAGCAATAGCCAGGTCAAACATCCATGTCCTTTGTTTCAATATGGGTCCCTATAGATTGTTTTTCTTTGAAGAGAGCTCCAATTTCAATCTCAAATCACCAGCATGCTTCCGCAGCGCGACTTATCTTCTTCCATTTTGCAGTCTTGCACTCCCGTGACCTTGCTGCTTCAAGTGCGTGCTGGTAGCTGCTCGGCCAAGGTGTGCTGAAAGCATGTGCGCGCATGGGCGAAAGTGAGAAGGTGGAAAGCTGGGTGGAGAAGATGTTGGAGGCAGTGCCAACAAATTGGGTTGGGCAGGAAATATTGTTTGCTGTTTGCAGCTCATGCACGCACCTGATTCCACATAGCAGCCTTTGACAGGCTGGTTTCCAATCTGAGGCAGGGTCTCGGTCTCAGTTGACACAGCTGTGCCTCAATCCATGCGCTGTTTCGCCAGGACCTAGCAGCCTTTCAGCCAAAACAAACTGCAGGGCCGAGGACGCTTCAACAAGACATCTCAAGACATCTAAAGACATCTCAAACGGTTGCAAGCCTGTGCCAACTCAAAGTGTCAAGTTGCGATTTGTTGAACAGGACTGGAAGCCCCCTGAGAAAGGCATGGTACTTGCTTGACTTACTCATTTGTCATTTCTGATCGCTATGTAAGGATACGCAAGGTATGTCAGATGATGCGAATCTACAATCTGAAGAAATGTGCGAGAAATGATGAGCTTATGATGAGCTTCAAGACTTCCCTTTGTCAAGGCTTTGTACCGGTTCCGTTCTTTTGGGCAGCCTGAGCTTGTGGAGACTTTGGAGGCAGCACTAGAGTCGCAGTGGCTTTATGGTTGCCTGGATGGAACATGATGGAACATATTTGTTTCAAGACCTGGCAGTATCAAACCTATCAAACGATAGGCAGCACAAGAAACTGTCCAGTTCTGCCGCTTTCCTACGTTTTGACTTCCTACGTTTTGACTTAAAGCGGACTGTGTTTGCAGTGCTTTGCTGAGGTTACCCCAGGTCCGGAAGCACAACGTTTGCACGGGTGTGTGCTTTTGATTAGCAAAGGGCCGGTGAAGCGACTTTTTCAATCTACGGTTTCCGTTCTCTGAGCTGACAGGGTCCCGCACGGAGAGCCGCAGCTCACCCACGGAACTTACAAGCAAATCGCTCAGGATTTCTGGGAGAGTTCAGATTGCTTGGAGACCAGACCAACAATGCATATCCAAAACTGGAACACTAAACAGCAAAAACTTGTTGACCTTGCCTCGTTTTCCGCAATAGGTACTTATCTGGGATGCAACCCTTGACTGTGGATGCCCTAGATAGTCTTATTCAATATTGACAAGTAGTAGCAGCAGCTCTTGGACTCTGTATCCTTGCTGGCTCCTGCAGTCGGATTTCCTGACCAGGTGCGCCGAATGTTTGATTTGGTCCCTGGAGCGCGAACGGTTCTGGATCCTTTCTGTGGGTCAGGTGTGCTGAACCCAAACTGTACAAAAATGCCACTCCAATGTGAACAGGTTGGACTGACTCTTGATCACACGGGTCTGTAGCTGACAGCAGGTGCTGTCATGATAGAAGCATTGGCCCAGGCAACTTGGATGCACGCCAGCTTGAATATCTCCATGACCCAGTCCTTTTCGGCAGCAAGCACATGTGAAGCCATTTGGCCCTACCACAATATTAATAGCTTCTGCACGACCAATTCTTATTTATGAAACTCTTTCAGGGGAAGCTGGCCATTGGATGTGATGCTTTTCCGCAGCTCGACTTCAGTAGTGAGCAGGTGTGGCTCTTTGGAGGCTGTGGGGTTTTGATTGACACGTTGACGCCTGAGGCTGGCTATCTTTGTTTCCTACCACCATTGTGACTCAGTGGCATCGTAGAGATTCCAAGAGTGTTGTTGTGCGGGGAAGTGCTACCTGTTGTGCAGACAAGTGGAGGTGATACTGGGAAGCCGGATCTGGAGAAGCTGAAAGCCAGCACCTCAACTCAGTCCATGCACCAGGGAACTGGCAATGGATTCCACCGATTCCACCGTGTTCTTCAAGGCTTTGGCCCTTGAAGTGGCAATGCCGATCAATGGGAAGCCAAAGGACATGTCTCTATCCTGGGAAGCCAAGGGGTCTTGCCCGGGCATCGAGTGTAAACTCAGCATGGAGAAACTGGAGAGATCTTTCCCAGGATTGGCGCCAAATCCAGAACACTGTGGGCGCTTTGCCGCAGTCCGCGGAGAAGAATGCGCTTTGGTTCGCTCTGGTGGTAGGCGGTATCATTGCAATCATTGGAATATTGGAATCATGAGAAGCTCACACTGGGTTGCCAGGTCTGAACATCGCGACGCAAGGAGCAAACGTTTCCTCCTCAGGTCACAAGGTCCCCGTCCTGCCCTGCTCTTTTTGCTGATGGCATTTCTGAGGTCATTGGTGCCGGTGATGCCAGCGCTGCTAGGGCATACTTTGTTTCTGCGGTTCAAAGGTATTCATCCAGGGTAGAGGATCTCAGACAGAGTCCTCGCTGCACTAAAGGTGGCGCTCAGTGTGCTTCCAGGATCTTCAAGCTCTGTATTTCAAGAGTTTTCAGACATACAACCTGACACACAAAAGTAGTTGTTGATGATTTGTTTTCTGGGAGCCTGTCTGTCAACACTAAGGATGCGCTCAGCACCTCTCCTGCAATTGTCCCTCTCGCTTTGGCAACTTGCTCTTGCATCTTCTTTCTGATTGATGTGCCTGAGAGAAGCTTTTCCAAGGACGATGCTTTAAGACCCGATTTTCACAATTGTGATGTTCGCGATCTTCAGTTGGCGACTCCTGTTGATGCGATCCTCACATCCCCGTCGCTTGCTCCGGACTTGTGTGGATGCACACACACGCACACACACATATATATATATATTCTGCACATTTCTGCACCATCTGTGCCTTTGATCCCGCAGAGACAGACATGGGATCCAATTTAGCACCTCGAGCATTGTTGGCTTCCCTCAGCTCTTCCCATTTGTTTCATTCAAGGCCTTACCCTGGAGACTCTTGTCGGCATAGTCCAGCATCAACTTTTGTAGCCTAAAACGGGACAGATGTAGCCTTCTAAGAAACTACACTACACTCACAACACGTTGTGACTCGGACGCCTAAGGTGTACAACTACCTGACTCAGAACTCAAATGAGCAGCTGAGTGCGATCGAGGCCAATTTGTTTGATGTTGGTGGTGTTTCCCGACTTGCACTCAGGCACCGTAAGAAAGATTCAAATAGCCGGGGCAGTTCTTTCCCACTTCCTAAAGATGCCCTGTGGAAGGCTGCAGTTTTACGAGACTTTGGCCATGCCATCTCTGATGAAGTTCATGGCTTTGACCCAGGTGCTCACTTGGAAGTACAGGACAGCATGGACATGGATATGGTCATGGTGATATGGTGCTTTCCGGAACTGTGCATGTACATCCGTCAAGAAGCATGTTTGTATGATATCTCTTGATTCTTGATATGGAAATTTATATTCACAGAAATATACACATAGGAAAGAACACAAAAGAACATGATAGAGGCATGCGGCATACAGTATACTGGTATAATTGCATGTCCGTCCTTATTCCCTGTGATTTTATGCCTCACAGGAGATTGGGGCGCGTCGTTCATGGGCAAGTTGCTCGATGATGGACTTTTCTGCCCAATGGCAGTCACAACAGGCAGGCGTTCGGCCACTGTGGAGGAATGCTTTTCTGGATTGGGTGAAGTTGATGACTTAGTGGGACATGGGGCAGTAAGTTGACCGAACGGAATCTTGAGATGAGCGCTTTGTGCCAGGAACAGTGGTTGAGAGTGGCGCATGCATGCTTGAAGACAGGTCAGGTGCTCAGAACAAATCAGAGCTTAGTCCCTGCGAGCCAACAGCTACTGAGGTGGCAGTGCTACTTTGATGATTGGTGATGGTGATTCTGCCGTCGAGAACGGCGACTGGGCATTTGTCATGAGTCATGATTCATATACGAAGTTTTTCAGAATTGTTTCTTTATTTATTTAACTATTTAACCATTGCATTTCTCTGACACTGTGGCAGGTTTCGACAATTTGTCGTCCACCATTGCTGCAGCAGAAGCTGTGGGATTTGAGATTGTTGCTTGGGCAACCATTGAGTCTTGTGCAGATGAAGCCCACAGGAGACTCTCGAGAATCTTGAGAATGTCACTTGTATTCATGCAATTCTGCATCAGGCATCAGGAGTTCATTTTTGGACTGGATCTTGGTGCAGGACGAAAGGGATGCAAAGAACGGAGCACATGCTGCACTTGCTTAAAAAAGGTGCTGAGTCACGAGCGCAATGTGCAGCTTTTGCCCTGTGTCTGACTTCACCTGCCTTCGTCATGCCACATTTTGCATCATTTTGCTCCGTCACTGGCTCTAGGTACACCTGCCTCTCCTACATTGACTCTCGGAATGTCACGGAGGAGTCAATCCCTCTGTGTTTGCTGATTCTTTCCGTGTTGGCGTCGTGCTTTTTGCTGATTCTTTCTGGAGTGGCAAGCTGTGGCGGCCAAGGTCGGAAGTCTACTCTCTTGGTGTGGTGTTGTGCCTTCCTCAAAACGTACGCATGGCTGGGCATAGCTCGAGCTGATTCGGATGCAGTGCTCACCTTTGCAGCTGTGGATAATCCCGCGTATCAGAAGGCTCGAACTGCTGGTCAACAGACCACCAGCATTGGCATCATCACAGGGTGACATGGTACGCGACTTATACTGTGTTGCTATTGATTGTAAGCTCAGCCACTCACTTCTTGGCAGTCAGTGAATGTAACACATGACTCTTGCTCAGGTCTTTCCTTTACTAGAAGCGGTGCAGCCCTATGTTGAGGGTGCGCATGGTCGCCTCATGCAATGCCTCGCTCTTAGCCATACTCTGGAACTCATATTTGCCAGAATCTGTATGGAGATGCCACTTCTGACTCTGCAATGGCTCTTTGTGAGGCTTGGACGGTGGAGTGAGCTTCCTATTTCTGATGTGTTGCAGTTGCACATGACACGGTGGCAACGACTTTGTTGCTGTCTTTTGAGAGGCCTCAGATCAGATTCCTTGATTTGCCCTTAGATCGTCCTGAGGCCTTTTGGCCACAACAAGTTGCTGAAGACTTTGGAGACTTAGAGCCTTGCTAAGAATTCCAAACCGAACGCGAGTGCATGCACTTGTGTAGCGAAGGCTAAGCTTGTGAAATCTTTCCAGCTGCATGTCGCAGCAGCGTCAGCATTCAAGGCCCTGGGCTGTTGGTGCCTTGGAAATGGCACTCAAAGGTTTTTTTTCCTCACGCGTGTTATAATGGCGTGCCTCAAGACCCACTGGAGATCGCTGGAGTTCACATGTTTCATCGCCCACTTCGTTGAAATGCTGTGAAACAGCTTGCTGATTCCAAACTTGGCATGTTTCAGCATGTGTTTTTCGAGGCTTGGATCCGAAATCAAGACGCCGTCCCACTTTTGCAAGTGCAGGAGCCTGAGTGACTTTGAGAACGGCATGTCTCTCCGGTTTTCAGGACGTTGCCTTGACATGACTGTGCCAAGACGTTCCATGGCTGGAGGTGGTTCGATCTTTGCAGCACCTCTCGTCAATGCATCCACGGGAACGAAGGCTTTTGCGAGCATGCAGGACATCATGAAAATTCGATTACAGGGCACCCTGACGCTTGGCCCAGCCGCGATTGATCAAAGCTGTTTGGAGGTCAATGGTGAAAGCCGAAATTCCAGACCCTTGGCGCAAAGATCGGTTCTTTGAGGGCAGATAGAAGTAAGGATCGTGCAGCAGACAAAGTCAAACAGAGTGAAGTGAATTGTGCACTTGAGGACCATATGCTTGGTGCCAGCAGCCCGCGAAACTGTCACAGTTTTGGAAGGAGTGTCACAGTTAGGAGTGGAGTTCTCAGCATGATTTCGACAACAAGCGGTGCCAGGTCGGATGGTGGCACCGCTGGCTCACCGGAAGGTGCAATATGGATCAGTATGGTGCAGTATTTGCAAAATCATCTTCGCGCAGTTTCTTTAGATCCCGATTTTCCCGAAAGCTCCTGCGAAGGGTTTTTCCCAAAGAACAACTACCAAATTCATCTACATAACATCTCTTTCTCACATCATCTTCACATACATCTCATNCCGAAAGCTCCTGCGAAGGGTTTTTCCCAAAGAACAACTACCAAATTCATCTACATAACATCTCTTTCTCACATCATCTTCACATACATCTCATACAAAGCATATACATCATCTACATCATCTACATCATCTACATCTACATCATCTACACCATCTACATCATCTACATCATGTATACATCATCTATATCATCAACATTTACATCAGGAGTTAATACTCAGGAGTTATGACTCAGGAGTCGGAGTTAAGACTCAGGAGTTCTTACTCAGGAGTTCTTACTCAGGAGTACTTACTCAGGAGTTAATCCTCAGGAGTTCTTACTCAGGAGTTCTTACTCAGGAGTAATTACTCGGGACTTCTTACTCAGGAGTCATTACTCAGGAGTCATTACTCAGGAGTTATTACTCAGGAGTTAATACTCAGGAGTTAATACTCAGGAGTAAGTATTCAGGAGTTAGTACTCAGGAGTTAAAACTCCTACCAAAAACTCCTACTTCTCAAGTTCTTCTAATTCTCTCTTTAGGCGGCAGGGCAGTCAAATGGAGGGTTGCGAAACGCAACCCTTTCGCACGAAATGAGGGTCGATGTGCAAAAACTGAGGTAAAATTGCGATTTTGAAATCGTTGCCGGCGACTTTTGCGCNCGAAACGCAACCCTTTCGCACGAAATGAGGGTCGATGTGCAAAAACTGAGGTAAAATTGCGATTTTGAAATCGTTGCCGGCGACTTTTGCGCACCCTTTTGCACAAAACGAGGGTCGATGTGCAAAAACTGAGGTAAAATTGCGATTTTCACGGTGCTCGCGCAACCCTGTCGCACGAAATGAGGGTAAACTGAGGTAAAATTGCGATTTTGAGATCTCAGATCTGGCCTTTTCACACAAAATGAGGGTCGAAGTGCAAAAACTGAGGTAAAATTGCGATTTGGATTTGTCTCTGTAAAAGCTTCTGTGTGTCTTGGTGTAAACGCTCTTCTGTGCAAAAGCTTCTGTGTGTAAACGCTCTTCTGTGTGAAAGCTTTGTGCGTAAACGTGTCTTGGTGTAAACGCTCCTGTGTGTAAACGCTCTTCTGTGTAAAAGCTCCTGTGTGTAAACGCCCTTCTGTGTGAAAGTTCCTGTGTGTAAACGTGACTCGGTGTAAATGTAAACGCTTGTCTGTATGAAAGATCTTGTGTGTAAACGCCTCTGTGTGTAAATGCTTTTCTGTGTCAAAGCTCCTGTGTGTAAACGTGTCTTGGTGTAAAAGCTTTTCTGTGTGAAAGCTCCTGTGTGTAAACGCATCTATGTGTAGAAACCTTTTTTGTGTGAAAAGAGTTCTCTGTGTAAACGTGTCTGTGTGTAAACGCGCTTCTGTGTAAAAGCTCCAGTGTGTAAATGCGTCTTCGTGTAAACGCTCTTCTGTGTGAAAGCTCCCGTGCGTCACCGCGTCTGTGTGTAAACGCTTTTCTGCGTGAAAGCTCCTGTGTGTAAACGTGTCTTGGTGTAAACGCTCTTCTGTGTGAAACCTCCTGTGTGTAAACGCTCTTCTGTGTAAAAGCTCTTCTGTGTGACAGCTCCTGTGTGTAAACGCTCTTCTGTGTAAAAGCTCTTCTGGGTGAAAGCTCCTCTGTGTAAACGCGTCTGTGTGTAAAAGTTCCTCTGTGTAAATCCTTTCTGTGTGAAAGCTCCTGTGTGTCAACGTGTCTTGGTGTAAACGCTTTTCTGTGCAAAAGCTCCTGTGTGTAAACGCTCTTCTGTGTGAAAGCTTCTGTGTGTAAACGCCCTTCTGTGAAAGTTCCTGTGTGTAAACGTGTCTTGGTGTAAACGCTCTTCTGTGTGAAAGCTCCTGTGTGAAAACGCTCTTCTGTGTAAAAGCTCCTGTGTGTAAACGCCCTTCNCTGTGTGTAAACGTGTCTTGGTGTAAACGCTCTTCTGTGTGAAAGCTCCTGTGTGAAAACGCTCTTCTGTGTAAAAGCTCCTGTGTGTAAACGCCCTTCTGTGTGAAAGTTCCTGTGTGTAACCGTGTCTTGNAACGCTCTTCTGTGTAAAAGCTCCTGTGTGTAAACGCCCTTCTGTGTGAAAGTTCCTGTGTGTAACCGTGTCTTGGTGTAAATGTAAACGCTTGTCTGTGTGAAAGATCTTGTGTGTAAACGCCTCTGTGTGTAAATGCTTTTCTGTGTCAGAGCTCCTGTGTGTAAACGTGTCTTGGTGTAAAAGCTCTTCTGTGTGAAAGCTCCTGTGTGTAAACGCGTCTATGTGTAAAGAGCTTTTTTGTGTGAAAAGAGTTCTCTGTGTAAACGTGTCTGTGTGTAAACGCGCTTCTGTGTAAAAGCTCCAGTGTGTAAATGCGTCTTCGTGTAAGCGCTCTTCTGTGTGAAAGCTCCCGTGTGTCGCCGCGTCTGGGTGTAAAGGCTCTTCTGCGTGAAAGCCCCTCTGTGTAAACGTGTTTTGGTGTAAACGCTCTTCTGTGTGAAAGCTCCTGTGTGTAAACGCTCTTCTGTGCAAAAGTTCCTTTGTGTGACAGCTCTTGTGTGTAAACGCGTCTGTGTGTAAACGCTCTTCTGCGTGAAAGCTCCTCTGTGTAAACGTGTCTTGCTGTAAACGCTCTTCTGTGTAAAAGCTCTTCTGTGTGAAAGCTCCTGTGTGTAAACGCTCTTCCGTGCAAAAGCTCTTCTGGGTGAAAGCTCCTCTGTGTAAGCGCTTCTGTGTGAAAGCTTCTGTGTGTAAACGCCCTTCTGTCTGAAAGCTCCTGTGCGTCAACGTGTCTTGGTGTAAACGCTTTTCTGTGAAAAGCTTCTGTGTGTAAACGCTCTTCTGTGTGAAAGCTTCTGTGTGTAAACGTGTCTTGGTGTAAACGCTCTTCTGTGTGAAAGCTCCTGTGTGAAAACGCTCTTCTGTGTAAAAGCTCCTGTGTGTAAACGCCCTTCTGTGTGAAAGTTCCTGTGTGTAACCGTGTCTTGGTGTAAATGTAAACGCTTGTCTGTATGAAAGATCTTGTGTGTAAACGCCTCTGTGTGTAAATGCTTTTCTGTGTGAAAGCTCCTGTGTGTAAACGTGTCTTGGTGTAAAAGCTCTTCTGTGTGAAAGCTCCTNACGCCTCTGTGTGTAAATGCTTTTCTGTGTGAAAGCTCCTGTGTGTAAACGTGTCTTGGTGTAAAAGCTCTTCTGTGTGAAAGCTCCTGTGTGTAAACGCGTCTATGTGTAAAAAGCGTTTTTGTGTGAAAAGAGTTCTCTGTGTAAACGTGTCTCTGTGTAATCGCGTTTCTGTGTAAACGCTCCAGTGTGTAAATGCGTCTTTGTGTAAACGCTCTTCTGTGTGAAAGCTCCCGTGTGTCACCGCGTCTGTGTGTAAACGCTCTTCTGCGTGAAAGCTCCTCTGTAACAGCTTCTGTGTGTAAACGCTCTTCTGTGTGAAAGCTCCTGTGTGTAAACGCTCTTCTGTGTAAAAGTTCCTTTGTGTGACAGCTCTTGTGTGTAAACGCGTCTGTGTGCAAAAGCTGTTCTGTGTAACAGTTTCTGTGTGAATTTCTTCTTGTTGCTGCACGTGTTATTTTCTTGTTGTTGCTGCATGTGGCAAATCTGGATTTAGTTTCTCATGACGTGACGTATCTGAGGATTCTGCATCGATACACTACAAAATCAGACTCAAAAATGACCGTTTTCATGCGATGGCAGGGATGCTTTGGTTGTCGGCTCAAGCCACACAGTGATTCAACAGTTTCACACACTGGCACGTGTATTTTTTTTGCTTTATGTCAGAACGGATTGAACACGTGGCACAGCATCATGCATGTGCAGACTAACAGCATGCAATTTTTTTGTCGTGTGGCACCGGACACTTGGCTACCCACGCTGGTTGTGACCGCAAGTCATGCGAAACAATCAGCTGTCATAGATCACGCAAGAGTTGTCATTCATCGTGAATTCACCAACATCAATCATCATATCGTTCATTGCATTCATTCATCATCATTCATCTACCGCTTTCTTGTTATCTTCTTCTTCCCAACTCTTTTCGTCTACTCCCTCCTGCTTTCCTTTCGGGCCACACTGTCTTCTCAAGCGCTTGCACAGGTGATACGCAAGCCAGCGGCTTTGGCAAGACACTTATGATACCGGTATACACTGCAGCTAGATAATTGGATTGCAAACGCAACTAGCAGTTTCAATGGCAAATGTAGGCATTTGTAGAGCTAGTCAGCTAGTCGAAGGCAGCAAAACTGCAGTAGTTCCTTGCGCGTAGCTTGTGCTTAGGCTGGGGTTGGTGGCGATGATGATAATTCGCACCTGGATGGAGAGATGGACAATCCTTCATTCAACAAATTCAACCTGCCGAGCAGTCACTGAATTAGCCTGTAAAAAGAATGCTGTCAAGGCAGCCGAGTTTCAGAGTGACATGGGATTAGATTGGGGGGGGGCAGGGCGGAACATAAATTGCAAACAAATGAATACAAATGATGCAACTCCCTGCAGCTCAAGTTGGATCTTCATGCACGTTGACATCCAACCCAATACAGAAACTAGGTAACTAGAACCACTTTTGGCATTCTCAAATAAACTTAAACCACAGTTGCAACCTCAGGACTTTCAGTTCGTTTCTCGAATTTTGATGAGTTTTGCATGACACCAAACTGGAAAACCAGGTCATTCCAGATTAAACACTCCACCAGCGCATCCGCATGTGCGGCCGGATTGCATGGATCGTGTTGCCAAAGATGCCAAATCCAATTTGCAACATAAACTGCGCAAGGCTCGATTCAAACATTTCAGTTTCCTTCAAACATGTTTTGGCATCAGTTGGAACTAATAAGACAATTCCAGTTGATTGTTACTAGTGTTTTGATGTTTTTCGTTTCTCAAATTTCGGGTGAATGTTGTTCCAGTTGAATAGTTGTTTTCTGAGTTGCATTGCAAATGGGGCACCAGGCAGTCAGTGCAGCAAAGGCACGGACTGTGGCGTCAAACGAGACCAACTGTGACTCACGGAAGGTTCATCTTGATCTGCCAGGAGCAGGGCTATTTCGAGCCGATCTGCACGCAGCGCCATTTATCGGTTAGGCACTACACCTTCGACGTATTCAAGCAGCTTAGCCCACTACAGTTGGAGTTTCAATGGTGTATTCAATTGTGAAACAACAAATTTTGTCAAAAAAATGATTCATTTGTTTAGTTGATGAGGTATTGCGGAGACATCGTCCACGTACTCGCGCCGCCTAGCTTAGAACCTCCATTTGTGCAATTTTATTTGGAATTTGCAGAAATGATCTAAAGACCTCTCTTGTGCTCATGAACTTGCATTTGCAAGGTTGGTGCTTTGCCTTGCAGTCATCCTCCGCGACAATGGGACCGGAGGAATATCTTTCAAGACCCACATCCTCTACTTCATCGTCTTTACGGCACGATTTTCCAACGTGTTTTTCTGCTTGGAACTGAGCTGGAACTTACATGTGAAGGAGCAGAAGACAAAACAACTAAAATTCCCAGACATCATTCCAGTTGTGTTCCACTTGATAAACCTCTCCATTTGGTTTGTATGTCCTTCACCATAATCTCAAGATGGAATTGCTAAGGTGATCAATCTATCTACCTTGTCATATACAAGGCCTGGCACGGCCTTCTTGTCTTCATGTTCCGCCGCGGTTTCAAACACATTTTGGGAGGTCCTTCTTTGGAGCGCTACTCTGAAAATTGTCCTGCTCCTTTACATCTTTGGCGCAAGTGGGGCCCTCACACCTGCAAACAGCTTGGCCTGTTTGCAAATGGGGTGCACATCCAAACCCGCTGGTCTACGACCATTTTTCATCCATTGCTACCCATTAAAATTACGACAAATTGATGGTAAATCCTTATTACCCGACGATCCCAACAAATTTTTCGTGTGATTTTCCCTGACTGGCCGGGTTCGGACTATCAGCTGAGGCATTGATGAGAAGGACACAGTGTCCCTTTCTGCAGTTCCAATGCAGCAAATTTGGTCTGAATATGGGGGGATTGAGCCACAAAATATTGCTGTTTCATGGGGAAATGCCTTGTTTGGTGACTCTGCCATGTCAGCCATTGGCAGTTAGCTCCGTTGGGCTCCGTTGGCCAAGGCGCTTTTCATGATCATCGTCATGACTCTGGTTTTCGGAGTCTATTCTCTGGAAGACCATGGTCTGTTTATGGAGATCCTCTGGATTTTCTCCACATATTTGGAAAGTATCTCAATGCTGCCTCAGCAACGTGCCAGCACAGACGAACAAAATATGAAAGGTAACATAAGGAAACTATGTATGAGATATATATGTTTTGCATTGTTTTGCTGAGAGATGGACTTGCAACTGACACCTAGATATCTTTGAGGTATATCTACTGCTACAGGCTGGCTGCGGCAATTCTTCAATGTGTAAGCAGTGGCATTGTGTTTGAGTTGCCTCTGCGCTAGAGAAACCTGTCATGCAGGGACGCGGACAACAAATGTCCATTGGTTTCTGCCTATGTCTTTGCGATGGGTGGCTACCAGATGGTATTTGGAGTCAGCTGGGGGCATCATTTCCTCTTCAGACCCTACGACCTGGATGTGAGCAGCATGATTTCTGGTTTCCTTGGCATTGTCAATTTCTCAGTTTGTTCTGTTGCCTCCGCAGATTCTGCAGGTCTTGCTGTGACTTGCGCTTGTCAAGCGTTCGTATTTTCAGAGATTTCCGTCCAGTGCAAAGGTCTTCTTTTGCGACTACCTGACGTTCAGGGTGATGGGAGCCTCAATGCTGGTGCAGTGCTTAGTGAACTGAACCGACCTGGAAGCCATTGATCTTTGTTGATCTTTGTTGCTTTACGATCAGGTACAAGTCTGCATCTCAGTAGATGACACCATCAAGGAGGCAGAGGCCGGATGCAGTTTCTGGAGTTGCAATGTCCGAGCTGATCCGAGCTGATCCGAGCTGTCATGAACCCCTGAAACCATCCCGAAAGCATCTGAAACCCCTATGCCCAGGAGGCCGCATGGAGCGTTCTTGCAGGACGTGGCGCTCCAGGTCGGTGCAAAGAAAGTATGTTTTCCGAACTCGAGTTCGTTCCGTGTTTTTTTTCCCCCCTATGTTTTTTATTTGCTTCTATGGTGTTACTTGATGTTACTTGTATCTTGGCAGATCGATGAATGCTATTTTTCTGTTTCACTCACGTGCATCTCTGGAGGCATTAGAGAAGAGCCAGTGAACCCCGAAGTGATCGGCCACCGGAGCGATGAGATCGAGATGGCTACCGGACTTGTTGAGCATCGCAGTCGCACAGACTGAAAATGATCACTGTGTCGCGAGCTGGCACCTGAGAGTCGCGCTCATCTGTGCACCACTTGTGCACACCTTTACCGAATGTCAAACTGCTGCCTCATATTCTGAATTGGAGTGTCATGGTAGACATGTCATCATGTCATATTCTGCCTGCGTGCTGCCATTCTAAAGAGCACCAACTGATCATATGAGGACAAAGGCCTGAAACGAAGTCATTGAGTCTGACAACCAAATGAGGTTAATCATGAAGACCAAATCAAGTTGAGCTGTCCATTCAATACGTTCCGAACAAAGCACTACAATTCATGGATTGATTTTGGCATTTGCTGTTATGCATGGCTCGATGGGAGCGTCATCATAGTCACAATGTAGGAACATCATCATACACAAACCACATAGTTTCATATCTCTGCTAGCTCTTGAGTCTAAGCCCATGCCATGATCCTTCTTTGGGCCTTCCTTGGGTTGCTTGGTCTCAGTGCTGGAGACTGCCCGGAAGGCTATGGTTACAATTCTGAAACGCAGACGTGTTTTCAGTGTGAAGCCGGTACGTACATGAGTTACGTGAACACAACGGAAGATTTGACTTTTTCAGTGGGATGTCGCCCTTGCCCTGCTGGTGAATTTAGTGCGGCTGCTGCGTCTGAATGTTCCATCTGCCCAGCTGGAAGATATAGCTGGGCACAATCAGCAGCCTGTACTTATTGCGAAGCTGGAAAATATAGCCCAGCTGGAGTCAGGGATTGTATTCTTTGTCCCCCCGGACTGTTTTCCTCCAGTGCTGGCTTTTCAGAATGTTTGGAGTGCCCTGCTGGCACCTACAGCAGCAGCTACACTGGAGCAACCAGCTGCACCGATTGTCCAGTGGGATATTGGAGCAAAACTGGCTCCAAACGCTGCACCGCCTGTACCTTTGGCGAGTTTTTGGACGAGAACAAGACTTGCAGCACTTGCCCAGCTGGGACTTTCAGCATCCAAGGTGCGTGGCTGGCTATAGCTGGTTCGAGCAGGTTTCAAGTAGTTGTTCAATGTTGTTCATCAATTGAGCAACGTCGAAAACCTCCAAGTAAGGATTTTATAGTTCAACTAACTTTCTTCCGCGAAAGTAAAAGCGTCACGTCGAAAGCTGCGCAAAAACGCCTGCGAAAGAGGGGTTAAAAGTTCTAACCTCGAAAGCTCTGCGAAAGCTTAAAATGATTGCCAATTACTAGTTTTAACTTATCTGCGAAAGCTCTGCGAAAGCAACCATGATGGACTCAGCGTCCGCGAAAGCTCCGTGAAAGCTCCGCGACAGCCCCGTGGGAGTATAGCAAATTCCGCAAAAGGGTTTTCAACACCGCTCAAGTGTTATTGTTTTGTCATTCTTGCCATAGTTCATTCTGCAAATGGTTTTCTTCCCTGAATTTCCCGCTCTGAGCTGAAGCCATACCGGACCATCCCCCTGTCCAGGTGCCACAAGTTGCACTTCATGCTCGCCTGGCTCTCGCAGTGATGCTGGTGCAAAGGAATGCATCCAGTGCTCTCCCGGACGTTACGTTACCGATGCGGCCGGCATGTGCCACGACTGCCCCGGAGGTCGTTTCAGCGCATTGGCTTCAACAGGCTGCGAGATTTGTCCCTTTGGCCATGTGAGCCTGGCTGTGTCAGAGAGTTGTATTCCCTGCCCCTCCGGGCGATTTGTGGTTGATCCTGCAGCGCCTTGCGGGATTTGTGATGCAGGGACATTCAGTGCTGGAAGATCTGACAATTGCACTTCCTGCGAAGCTGGGACGTTCAGCGATGCTGGCTCCGAGGTATGCGAAAGTTGCAGTGCTGGCAAGTACAGCAGCGAAGCTGCTGAGTCATGCACAGACTGCCCTGCTGGTTCATATAGTGGGGTAGGTGCTGCTGCATGTCAAACTTGTCCTTCTGGATCCCGCAGTGCTGCCGGTGCTGAGAAGTGTACAAAGTGTGATGCTGGAAGATTTGTGGTGCTCCCAAGCCACCCTACCTGCACGATATGCCCGGCTGGCACCTCAAGCGCTCGAGGGTCATCACAATGTATCCCATGTCAGAGTGGATTCATCAGCCCAACCGGTGCCAGTGAATGTGTCCAATGTGACCCTGGCAAGTTTGCAACTGATGCTGTCAACTGCGAGGACTGCTCTGCGGGAACCTGGAGTAGCTTTGCATCTACCAGTTGCTCGCCTTGTGTCAATGGCACCCAAAGCAATGTTTCGGCTGGAGCATGTGAGATTTGCCCAGCAGGAACTATTATGGTGCAGCCAGATCAGGCCTGTGAAATATGTCCTGCTGGCAGATATGCCAATGCAGGTGCTGTTGTTTGTGAAATTTGTGAAGCGGGCCAATATAGCAATGAATCATCCGACCGCTGCACTGACTGCTCTCCAGGGAAATTTAGCGGTGTCTCATCATCTATGTGCATTGACTGTCCAAGCGGGAGATACAGCCTAAAGAGGTCAGTCCTCTGTGCACCCTGCCCAGCTGGTACAATCAGTGGCATCAGCTCAGGGAAGTGCGCAACTTGCCCTGCTGGAACGTTCAGTGGGGTCGCAGAGGAAAACTGCACCGAATGTCCAGCTGGGACATTCATCCTAAGCCCTGATCAGACATGTGCGCGTTGTCCAGCTGGTCGATTCAGTGGAATTGCGGCCATCGCATGTGAGTCCTGCCTTCCGGGAAGGTACATCACAGACCCAGCCTCCAACTGCGAAGAATGTCCGCATGGCACGTTCAGTGGAGTTGAAGCAACCTCCTGCATTCCTTGCCAAAGTGGGCAATACAGTCCACCTGCCTCAGCCTTCTGCACGGATTGCCCAGAGGGAACTTTCTCGGAGCAGCCAAACGATACATGTTCTGACTGTGCAGATGGTCAGTGGAGCACCGTGGGATCCTCGATGTGCATTGATTGTCAACCGGGACGCTTTCGGGGCAACGCATCGAATGAGTCGACTGCGTCGACGGGTTGTTCCAGTTGCCCTCCAGGAACCATCAGTGGACAGGCGGCAACCGAGTGTGAAGAATGTTCTGCGGGACGGTTGCTCGGCAGCATCTGGCACTGGACTCTTCAATGATGGCACTCTCCGGCTTTTAGGGTGCCTAGACTTGCAATCCACCTTGTGCAATACATGCAATGTATGCAAACTTCATGTATCTTGATGGTCACTTTGGTTTCTATTGTACGATTTATCCATGTTGGGGTGACGAATAGGGTCTCCGTACCAGCAGTTCATGTTCCTTCAGAGCCATGACTCAGCTATTTCCAGTCCGTGGAATTTTGCATCTATGTCGAATCTATGTGTTGCTAAACATTCTACAACTGCTAAGAGAGCCATTGCGGACTGTTTAGAATGGTCTGCAGCTGTGACCACGGCTCATGCTTTGCGTTGTTGTTGTAAACATCTCATGCAGACAGATCCCCCAGGTTCAGCAGAGATACTTCATCTGCTTGCGAAGTTTGCTCCAGCCTTAGAAGTTGTGCGGTCAAGTTGTGAAAAAGCGCGACTTCATTCACTTCATTTCTGGAATCTTTCCAAACAATTAAAGATGGCTCTAGTATGTAGACCTGTTTGGTTGCACAGAGAAATGGCTACCGAGCAATGATTTGGAACATGGAAGCAGCTACCTTGGACTAGACGTAAGATGCTTCCGAGGCCCTGCTGGACAGTTCAGCGAAGAAGGGTCAGGTGCATGTCATGTCTGTCCTCCAGGAAGTTTCAGTGTAGCTGCTTGGCAAATAGGTGAACAATGATTTTCTGGTGTCTTCATGGACAGTTTTGATGTGTTTTGATGTGTTTTGGTGCCTGGAGAATGGCTTGAGGCATGTGATTATCAAAAAATATCAAAGATCATTAAGGATAGAGAATGAATCAGGCTGGTCATTTGAAACCTCCTGAATTTCCCGGATCAAGACTCTTTTTGCCTTGAGAGTTGCTTTCCATGTGAGGTTGAATCAAGGCAGTGCAGCATATGTCCCGCCGGCACCAAGAGCAAAGCCCAAGCGGGGAGCTGCACACAATGCCCGCAGGGAAAGGCTCCCGATGCAGTGACGTTGAAACCACCCAGGGGTCCACAGGGTTTTACATACGACGATGTACAGTAAATGAATTCGGAAGATTCAAAATCCAGAATTGATATGAATTGATAAGAAATCAGAGACGTTATTTGTGTTTCCACTCATTCAAACTTGCGCCTTTGTTTTTCCTAGGCCCCACATTTTCGAATGTGACTTTCATGTACTTGCATTGCCTTTCATGACTTTCATGTCACCCCAAACAGAAGCAGAGGCAGCTCCAAAGAGGGTAGCAGACTGGGTGAGATGCTTCGTGCACCATCTCCACGATGCGATAGGTCAGCGCTGCCAACTCCAGCCGTTGCCATACCTGTCGTCAGGGAAGGTATGCACCAAGTCCAGACGGGTCTTGCTCCTTGGCATCTTTGGAGTTTGTCGCCTTGCCTTGGGATTTGAACAAATGGTCACACCTTACAGTGGGTTTCAAGCAGAATCAGAATATTCTCCCATTCCTCTCCCTGTCTGCTGAAACCATTGAGGTATGGTATGTCCGGCTGGCACCTGGAGCATGGCAAAATCTTCCAGCTGCACTGAGTGTCCAACAGGGCGCTGGAGCCACGATGGCTGGCGGGACGCTGGGCTGCTCACAGCCAACAGTGCCCACTGATGCCCTCTGTAATATGGGTGTGTTTGGAAATGGGGTATACCTCCAATTAGGGGCATTTCATAGGGAAAATGAATGAAAATGATGACTAACCATTGGGTTTAGGGGTACACTATGGTACACGATTTTCAGCGAAATCCATATGATATCTGTCACTGAGGATTGTACGGCATGCCCACCTGGCACATTTATCCTGGAGGGAAATTCAACTTGCCAGCTGCTTGACAGCAATTGGAAACTGCATATCTCTACACTCTGAGGAGGTCTTCGATCCATTTCTGACCAAAGGGTTTAGATTATTTTAGATTCATTTGAAGATGTCACCGCGAGCCACCACAACCAACCTTGGAACCCATCGAAGTACGAAGCTCAGGCCATGCTCCCACAGGCATTGGAGCTTTGAAGCTTCTGTGTCTCGGTAGTCAGACAGATCTGTCTACTGTCGAAAAAGAGAGATTTGTGAGGGTTTGCCAGGTGTGGTTTGTGTGGTTTGACTTTGGTCCACAGAATTCTGTACCTCATGACCCATGGCTTGACATGGCCAAGCGAGCTCAAAACTCGCAATTCTCTGAGGACAGCTGTGCTCCACTTGGCCAGGGTTCTTGGAATACCCTCCGTGTCCAGTACCTACATGATGAGTCTCTCAGGCCATACAGCACATCAGATCGAAGTTTCAGCTGCAAATCTAGACCAATCCAGACAACGACAATATATGATCAACATGTTGGTATTCAAACTATTCAAACCTAGTAACCTAGTTGTGATATTTCCAACTTTCTGTGACCCACCATGATTGTTGCAGAATGCGCACAAGAAGTGGACCTGCTTGCTGCCAGGCATCCAGACAGTGTGGGCAAAAACAGCTCCGGGGCTAGATTGGCAACAATTGTGCTTTTATTTTTTTATCTTTTTTGCATCCAAAGGTACAGAATGTCAAGGTATCAACCGTTTTTTCTTCCCTTACGGCACTCGGTTTGAGATATCAAACATATTGACAATATTGCAGCGCTGCAAGGTTGGTTTGAGATCCGCCCGCGGGATCTGTCGACTGACTTGTGGACCAGAGAGACCAGAGAAGATGCGTTTGAATCGTGAAAAGCGGACCTGGCTTAGCGCTGCGTCACCTAAACCTTCATGTCAAGAAATATGTCATCGCCAGTGCCAATGGTTTTGAGTTTCAATCTGCAAATAAAGACATGTTAATCATGGAATGTAGGACAACAGCCAGCAACGATCCAGTTTGTGCGGACATGTGAGTCGCGGTATGCCAGACACTCTTGACGAATCTCCAAAAGAATTTACAATCTTGGTATATCAAGGTCAAGTTGAAAATGCGGCACTCACGATTTTCGATTTCATCATGGGACTGTCCATTGTCCAACCTTTTGTCTCGTGGCTCAAGCACAAGACTGAGTCCACTGCAGATTGTGCGTGATGAAGCTAGGATTGTCAAAGCCAACTCGCAACGAGCCAAGTTTTGCAACAAAGGATCAGAAATGCTCTGAATTCTGACTTCGGCACAGCGCGCGCAACAGATTCGGATTGTGTGTGAGCGGTGCAAATCATGGGCAACCACCATGTGAGATCCCCAGCCAGGATCTGGTCGCATCGATTTTTGCATTTTGCTGCCAGATTCTGTGGTATCGACTAATTCCTGCAGGCGACAGGACATTTCTTCAACTTCTGCGGTTGTACAGATGCTTTTGGCTTCGAAGGAAGTGCCAAGGCAGGGAGCTGGAGACTCCATTGAACTCCATAACTGCACGCGTCTCCACGCATCATTCATAGGAAGTTGAGATACGCTGAAGTTCCATGGAGTTCGGTATCCCTTTCTAGTGGAATTTGGCAATAGCGAGGTGTGGAATCTGGGACACTGATTGCCAGGCCGTCATCAACATGTATGACATCAAGTCAGACTCGCAGTCTATTTTTTAATGCATAGCTGCATAGCTTGCGTGGTCGAGTTGGACATGCATTGGATATTATTTTCGAGTCCTTTTGTATCCTTTGAAATCCTTTGTGCATTGTCGCTGTTTTCATTTTGACCTCTCCGAGGCCATGGAATGCTCGAAGCCTTATTCGGGACAGGCTGAACAAGCAAGGAGACCTCGCGCGGAAGTCTCCTCTTCGTAAAGTGCCTGTGAAAGAGCTCGGACTAAAGAAGTACAGTGACTGTATTGCTTGACGATGACACTAGTGTTGTCCACTAGTCACTACTGCACCGTTTGCTTGACGTGTCAAACTTCTTGTGAGAGTGCCGGAACGTATGGAAGAGCGGGGCTTGCTTGAGGTACGTTTGCATTATCTTTCATGCATTGTAGTACAAACACGCGCAAACACCCCGATTCGCGCGGGACGTCCGCGACTTTGCAAATAGACAAATCAACCAGACTTTCAAGGTCTTATGGTTTCGAAGAAGCTGCAAAAAATGGAGGCCTTCGGGGCTTTAAGTTATATATACGGTAGGGTTTTAGGATTTAGGGTTTTTAGGGTTAGACTCCCAGCGCACCTCAACCCTTTCTATGCTTGTCGGCACAATTTGAATTCTATTTTGGTATGCTAGACTGCAAATTAGTGACACTAATGTTTTAGAGCTGCCCAGAAGAGTTGGCCGGATGCCGCGGGCAAACAGAGGTGTTTGCCTGTACAAATGCCAATACCATCCATTCGAACAAAATGTTTGGTTTGTGCTGGTAGTGCATACTTACTTGCACTGCAGCAAATGACATGTCACGAAAGCTAGCTTGCTAGCTGGAGTTGGATTTGCTTTAGCAATGTATTGCCGGGAGACTGGATGCAGCTCGCATAATTTTCATGCCGAACTGGTTTTGGGGCCCCCTGGTTGCAAATGATTTTTCATCTCGAACCTGTACCCCCCCCCCCCGCCGCGGGCTCAAACCCCGCTGCGTCCGTCCCGCTGGGTTTCATTTGTGACCACCCTTTCGCATGCCCATGCACACACGCACACACACACACACACCTGATATTCTCCGTCGGTGCTGTGAGTGTAATGCGCCGCAATGTAATGAAATCTACTGTAAACTAATCTAATGCAATATCTAATGCAATCCAATGTAATGTAATCTAACCAACGCAATCTACTCTAATTTTATGCAATCTAACGTACTCTAATGAAATATTTACATAGTCACATGTATATGTAAATTTAATGTAATATAGCTTAATGTAATGAGAGAACAGCCACTTGGATCTTGCATTCCTTTTTCCTCAAGAGGTCTGCGTGAAAACATGACCCGGTCGTGGCGAGGAATAGAAGATGCACATCTTAAGATTCCCACACATTTCTGATTTCGATGGATGTATGCACTTAAGTTACCACATTCTAAGGCTGGGGCATTTAGTAGTGGATATTTATATAATATATATACTTTTACATATAGACTATAGAAGTATCGCTATGTCGCTAGGCAGATGGAGATACTTAGATATATTCATCATAGTCACATGAAAATATAATATGTAGAACAGGTCATGGACAGGAACAAGGAAGGAAAGGCCGAGGGAAAGAGGTTCAATCAGATGGTTGCAAAGTGGCTCAACCGAAGCGCCTTCGGTTGGGGCACTTTGNAGGCCGAGGGAAAGAGGTTCAATCAGATGGTTGCAAAGTGGCTCAACCGAAGCGCCTTCGGTTGGGGCACTTTGTATTTGGCAAGTAGGATGCTAGGAGAGGAATGTTGACGCTGGTGTGCTAGGATGTCAGGGGGAGGGTTGTGGAATGAGTATGGTGCATGCGGGCTAGCATCATGACACACTGCTGTTATTCTCTCAATACGCATCTCTCCTTTCCCAACTAGCTTTCGTCCCCTTCCCTTTGGCCTCAAGTCAATATCATGCGCTTTACCGCAACAATAGCATTTGCTTTCACACACAGGCTAGTATCAGGCTAGTATATTTAGATTCGTACACTCGTAGCTACCATCAGTTTTCTCGACATACATGCACCTGTACTCCTACAATCGTATCGAATGACATGATGCAGGATACACTATTGTCGTCCACCCCTCTTCGACTTAAAGCGTTGAGAGTCAACCCCCGAGCTGACCCAAACTTTCAGCAGAAACTTGACTTCCTCCCAAAAAACATGTTGTTTCTCCCAGAAAACATGTTGTTTCTCCCGGAAACCTAACATTTTGAACGAGAAAATACGGTTTATTGTTATTATTCTTGCCATCCGTATTTGATTAATCCATTTTAAACCTGGATCAACCCGCGTTTTTCACCCCAAACTACTGGATTTCATGAAACATATGAGACGTTTTTTTTCCCAAACCCGTACCAACTTATATTTTAAAACAGGTTTAGGTTTCAACACCACGATGTGCATCCGATACCTCGTGTTTGCCATTGAACCCCGTTTTGGTTTTTGTTTGTTTTACATGCTTATAGAATGCATTGGTTTGGTGATATGTATCTATGCAATAGAGCATTACTCCATGAGTCCCTAGTTTATGATGTCTTTGGCGGCTCTTCAAACCAAGGAAGGTCTGAAGTACTTTCGCGACAAAGTTGGTGGCAGCTGGTTGAGGCCAGCCGCGGAGTTGCAGAGGGAACAGTTTGTGGAGACTTGGAGGCAGACTAGCAGCGGTATGCAATCGTCTCGTATGAATCATAGTCATTATTTGTCATTCATGTTTTAGTTTATAAGCTATCATCTCACTTGATGTCGTTGATTTGTAGCAGTTTGTTATCATTCCTGATCATTCATGATGATGCATAACAATCTTTGATTCTGATTCAAGCAAATACTCTCATGTGAGTGCATCTTGATTGCTGTTTTTTTTCTGGACTTGCAGAGAATGATTTTGCACTCAGGAAACTATCATCATGCTTTTAGGCTGGGATTGCTTGCTGACAGGATGGGTATATAGATGGATGTGATTTCTCTGTGGCTTGCAGCTCCGACAGGCCATTTGGATATACCCCACAACCCGAGGGAGCGGGAAGACTTGTACAATGTCTTTGACTCGATGGACTTTGATGGGAATCCTTGGCAGCAGACTTTGGGTTTCATGGGGACAAAGGGCTCAGCAAGATACGCCAAAAGCAGATGCAGCAAGAGGGGAAACATGTAATTTGAAACTAGAAGATCTAGAAGAAACGGACCTTGACAATAAACTACGAATGGAAACAGGAACAAAAGTTCTGATTGCCAAGATGGCGCTTATGAAGGTATGTTTGGGCCACGCTCGGTGACCCTTTAAATCTCAGCCATATACGTGTGATTATGCGATTGCTCAAGTCCCAGCAACACTGTCGCACTGTTTCGAACAATATCACTTGCCAAGCAGTCCTTCAGAATCAAGTGTTTGGATGGAGTGCCAGTCTTTTGATTCAGCCATGCTGAAAATTGAGCTTGCGGTTTCAACTCGATAATTCTCCAACAGAATTCTTAACTTACCCATAGCATTTCCGAGATGTCACAGTAGATTGTCACTCAGAATAGCAACCAAAATTCGGGTTCCAGGTTGCAAATCTGTAAGGCAATACAAAGTACCAGCAGTCACCGATCTGCAGCTCAGAATGCAAACTCACTAAGGAATGGAACACTTTCAACAGGAGAATGGGCTGCTGGCCTTTCCGTTTACTTCAAAGGCTCAATGGCCGAGGCGACATCAGCATGAAAGCTGACTTCTCGAAATAGTGGGCATGCAAGCATAAACATCATTAAGTTGACTTTTTATGGAACTCTTTGGATGTTGGGTACAACTTAGGCACAGGTTCTGTTGGGGATTGGGGTGGTCTTGAGACTTGGTGCTGTGAGAAACTGCAGAGTCGTGATGTGTTCGGGGAGCCACTTGCCACTTTGAGGGTCCTGCCGGTACATTTTTGCAACAAGACCCTACACCTTCAGAGGAAACTCATCCATGTTCATGCCTTTCCTTGGCAGGCAGTACGTGCTGTCTTTGGCAACTTGTCTTCGCTGCATGAAGTTTTTGTCGGATTGTGATTTGACTATGAGCTGCTTCCGACGAATGCACAACTAAGATTGCCTGGATGCAAATGGTGATGGTGCCATATCCAAATCAGAGCTGCAGGCTGGGCGTTCAGCATTTTGTAGCGGTGTTTCTATGAACCGAAACAGACATCTGACTGGACGTCTTTTTTCTGGATGGCGTGCGAGAGCCGGGAGCCTGTTTAGGTCTACCTCTCACCTTTCGTCAAGGCTATGTCTCCACCAGAAGCGGCTGCTCTCCGGCCACTTCTTGAGAAGAAGGCGCAACTGCAGTTGAACCAGGGCTATCCTTTCATCATGTGAATGCGATGATTTTAGGTTCAATGTATTTTTGATGTCACTTGTCAATCTAAGATTCTACCAGGCAACACAGCCAAATGATGCCAAATCACCTCGAGGGCAATATTAGCATGCATGTCTTTTTTGAGAGGAAAAGTATTCTGGGGGTTTGAATCCATGATTTTTTGGAAGGCATTGACAAGAGTCTGAGAGAGCCCTTCTCTTTGTAATATCATTCAACTGAGAGCCATAGCTGAGAAGTTTGGACTTGAACCAGCTCTGGAGTGCTTTTGTATGACGAGTTTCAAGGAGATATTCCATTCCTTCACCTCTCCCGAGGCAGTGGACGATATCTACTATGACATGGACATGGACCATGCGGCTGATATCTCCAGTGATGAGATGCTATCTTGGAGCCAACGTGGAAACAACATCGTGGACCGGCTTGCTGACATTATTGATCAGGAGGTCTACCAGATCTGGCTGTCTGAATCCAAAAAGCGGGCTACAAACATGAGGCGTTCCTCCGAAAGACCAGGAAGTCCCAGTGGTGCCTACAACTCGCAGGATGGCAGTTACAACTCGCAGGATGGAAGTTACATGCAGATGAATGCTCACAGCCCAAGCCGTGGCCCGAATGGCGAAAGTCCGATGTCCCACTCGGAGTATGGGCCGCCACCTTCGTATTCAAACACAAGTCCCCAAGGGCAAGACAGGTCCAATGGCTGGTTTGGCTATTTCAATGGCACAGCCGGTGCCTCTCCAGCATCCAGGACCCAGCATTTGAGAACAAGAGTGAGAGTCGTTTTGCACGCACTCTTGCTAGAATTCAGTATGTATACTGTATACATCAATATATGTACATAAATATATGGATATATATCCATATATAATATATACACACATATATATATATATATACACATGTATAGATATATTAATATATCATAAATAATGTGTAGTATGGTTATATAGGATTATATTATTGTTGTTGTTGGTTGAGATCTCAAAACCCTTGCAGCGATATTTGTACAACTTGGGAGAAGGATGCAACTTTTTCAGGAGCCCCGCGTCATCACCACCTGCTCCTTCAGCGCCTGCGAACTTCCACGACCCTTTTGTGCCTTGGATGAACTAAAGGCAGGGCTAAACTAAGCTGTCCACGTCACTTGAAGGACTGCTGTTGAATCGAGAGACCGGAAAGTCATGGTTTCAAAATGTTTCAAAACTTTTTGAGAAAAAAAGTTGTGCAACAACTGTCCGACCTAAGGCGATGCCAAGGAACGCCGTGCGCCTTAGCTGCGTTTCCAATCATGCTCATCACAATTGGTCTGATACGAACAGTGGCGGCAAAGTTCCTTAATCCAAATCAGGTCTTCCAAAATTTTCACAACTCCTTTCATGACCCAGCAATCTCCAGTCATTCATTGCAATATTTACCATATATTCTACTTCCACAAAGATAGTAATCTCGCCAAAAGACACATGCTAATTACTGTTACAATATTATCGTAAAATTGCCCCATATTTTTCATACATGATATATACATATATATATATATATACATACATATTTTCCCATAGATTTCCCATATAAGCGCCCTTTCATTGCCAGGCCACCGCCGCCGCCTCCACCGGCTCCAGGGCGATCAGCTCCAATGGCTGCGGCAGGTGGGCCTGTGGATTTTGGCATGTTTTTGGGTATATTATGTATAGATATAGAGAGATATATGATGTTTCAATGAGGTACATAATAACATACATATTATATATAGTGATATGTATATATGTAATTTGTTTTTCATATGTATCACTGGATGTATATAGGTTTTACCCTTTACTACTGTGTTGCCTTGGCTCAAGAAAAACAGGTGCCGTAACATGTATGTTTGTG
>BGPT01003383.1:13501-34459 GCA_003297045.1 Symbiodinium sp. clade C Y103 | reverse complement strand
TCTGATTGTGTGACAACGCATCGTCACTCTTGGCATTCTTTGGAATGGACGCAGGGCGCAGCTTGTCAGCAAACATTTGTTGAGACATGCTAATCTCATAAGACTTTGGACACTGCACATAGTAGGACCCACAGAACTCACCTTCTCCACATCGCCATTTACGATATGGAAAACGTCTCTTCAAAGCCTGAATTGCTCGTTCAAAGTGAGGTCCTGATCCTCCAACAGCGGTGTCATCTACATGTACCCCCATTATCCCACAAAGTTTATTTGACTCATCACGAAGATAGTACAGACAAGCATCAAACTTGGATCGCTGCCAACCTATGTTCTGTGCTTCATCGTCAAATGTTTTGTGCCATGCAAGAGGGGCATCGTTCTGTCCATAGAGATTGCCGGTGATTTCTATGACTGCATCTTGGGGAACTCCTGGAATACCTCCCTTAGGCTGACTAGCGAACAAAGGCCTGAATTGTTCTGGAAGTGGTCCAGCCTCTAAGAAAGCACCCTTTATGTCACCTAACTGTAGCAGCCATCCATGTGATGCAATAAGCTGCATCACAAGCATTCGACCCATTTGACTCAACGTTGGCGATTGGAGCAAACCCGCTTCAATCTTTTTGTCCAGATCGGGGTCTAAATGTCCTTGAAGGCACCAACGACTTTTCACACGATAAGTCTGAGGATCATCTTCATCTATAGGTCGACTTTCATCCATGGCCTTTTTGACAATCACAAAACGACTCCCGATAAACCGGTCAGAATGCTTCTCTCGAATTGCTGCAGCTCGCTTGCCATAATGAATTCGCACTGCACTCTTTTCCAGGATCGTGCTCCACTCTGCAAGCTTGGATTCATCAACTGCTTCTTGAAGGTTCAAAGGATTGTTAGTGGGTGGAATTTCTTTGCTGGTTTTCTTTTGAAGGTAATTTGCAATGAGGACTTCAATTGTAGTGGATTGTTCTTTGAAAAGCTCGCTCAAGTGGTTAATGTCCTGAACAGAAAGCACCTCATCATGGGATCCAGTTCGGGGCTTATGACCCGCAGGTTCATCAGTTTGGTCTGGATTCTCCAATGCTCTCTTTGGGTGCATTGATTCATCAACATCACGGGTGGCCTGTTCAACCAACTGTGGAACTACCTCACGCATGAGTTCAGCAAAATCATCTTCACGNTTCATCAACATCACGGGTGGCCTGTTCAACCAACTGTGGAACTACCTCACGCATGAGTTCAGCAAAATCATCTTCACGCATAGATGGTGGTCTGTACAAAGATGGCGGTCCATTCTTTGTGCGAACACGTCGAAGTGGACCATACGATGCACTTGAACCTCCTACATCTGCTGAGACATCATCAGCTGGGGCAGATTCCGCTTTTGGATTACTGCTATGAGAGTCATCAAAAATCCCTTGGCCTTCTTCTACACCTGGGGCTGCTGATGGTGCACTTGGCTCGGATGCTGAAGGCTCTGTGCCGGGAACCGCTTGNGTCATCAAAAATCCCTTGGCCTTCTTCTACACCTGGGGCTGCTGATGGTGCACTTGGCTCGGATGCTGAAGGCTCTGTGCCGGGAACCGCTTGTGTGCCTTCTTGTGAGGCCTGAGCATCTATTTTCGGTGAACCTTCTGGTGCTTCTGGCGGTTCAGCCATTGTTGGATAGCGTCCAGGCACAAGATCGACAAACTGATGACTTCGAAATGTTCCCCCTTCAATCATGTCTTTGATTCCCAACAACTCGGTGTTTGGGGTAGTGACCAACATCTTCTCTTCGGTGGTGGCTGGACGAAGCTNGCAGTACCATACCAGTTTCCTCCAAGAATGACATGTCCCTGTTGATACTTTTGACATCGCCAGTATGCAACAAGATCACCTGGTTGAAACTGCTGCATGAGTCTCGGACGTGCAGAAAACGCTCGTCTCAGGGCTTTGTCATCCTGAGTCTCAATGACTGCTTTACGGGCTGCAGTCCTGATTGCTTGGGCCTTTGCCATTGCATCATCAGTCAAACTGGCTGTCGCAGGAACAACATGGAGTGGCTCGCTCAGCAGATCTGACGGAATTTCAGGGTTCTTTCCAAACACATGTTGGTGAGGTGTATACCCGTACGACTGTATCATGGTATTCTTGACATGTGCATGTGTGACACAGGCTTCCCAGTCAGACTTTGTGGAAGGTTGCATTTCATCTATAGTGCGATCTAAAACTCGTGCAAACCATCCTCCATGATTTTCGGTACGGCCAAGTTGCCAATGGGCCTCACCTGCAATCTGGTGTACATGACATCCCTGANTAAAACTCGTGCAAACCATCCTCCATGATTTTCGGTACGGCCAAGTTGCCAATGGGCCTCACCTGCAATCTGGTGTACATGACATCCCTGAGAATCCAAGTATTGCTGCAAGCACTCACCCAAATTTGTTCGAGCTTGGTCATGAATTACTTCCTGTGGAGGTCCAAACAGTTTCACCCAATGTTCTGAGAGCAAACGTTTCAACACTTCTGAAGTCTCCTTTTCATAGAACGGTATCATAAGTTGATAACAGCTTGCTTGATCTACAATGTTCAGAGCTTTGATTTGCTGATTGGGCTGCCAACCGCTCAGAAACTTGACATCGATTCCAATGACCTGATTAAACACACTTGGCCGTGACGTCTTGGCAGGAAGTGGCACATGTGGCTTAATCTGTGCTCGGCAGAATGCACACTCCAATTTGTGTGCAAGGCTAATTGCCTTTTCGGAAGCTCCTGCATGTTTCAAAATGCGGACAAGGTCAGTGTTTGGTGGATGACCGAGATTACGGTGAACCTTATCAAGCACCTTCAACAGTTCAGCATCGGTTTTGGCTTCCGAAAGATCTGGCTTGGCGGCAAGCACTTCTTCCACGGCATGCGCTGGCCATTCGGGAACTGGCACGAGCAGCTTGGCTTTCAGGTCACGGTATCGAGGGACTACCTCCATGACGGCTTCTACAAACTGTGGGGTATACTTACCAGCAAACGTACTGATTCGTCCTACCTGACTGCAGCTACCAGCTATTGGTTGATGGCACACATGCTTCGGATGCTGTTTTCCGGGACACTTACGTTCCAAACTCTTCATGTTCTCATGACTAACCAACAGGTTGGTGGCTTTTCGGATGTACCTGTCATCACCTGGAACACGGAGGCCGTATCGACACATGTGACATGAAAGCAGAAAATGTCTATCCAGCAGCCGTTGGACCTCTGGGTAGGTCCACAACTTGGACCCTTTGGGATGCTCTAGCAGGGCTTGTCCTCCTGCAGCAACTTGCTGTTCATACAAACGGCAGCAAAAACGGATAAACATTCGACTTTGCTTGACTCGTCTCAGATATTCACTTGGTTCCATGGTGCATGCATTCAGGTTAAACCAGCCACCTTCGTCGGTACATGGAGGGCACAAAATCAAAAGGTCCGGAGGATTTATCCGAAGCTCTTCTGCCACGGAATCACGGATGCTGGCTTTTGAGAAGTCATATCCGGTCTTGAGATCATAGGACTTGCATGCTCCACCTACTCCATGAACCAAAGGTGAAAAACGCGGTGGACAAAACACTTCGGCAACCAAAAACGGCTTGCCATCAATTTCGGACAGCGACTTCTCAGTGGATTGACATGCCTGTGCTTCAAACTTTCGGATGCAATTCACTGGCAGGCACTCAGCTGTTATGGTTTTCTCCTGAGGCTCAAAGTGATACTCATGACAAACATGCATGACTTCCNTTTCGGATGCAATTCACTGGCAGGCACTCAGCTGTTATGGTTTTCTCCTGAGGCTCAAAGTGATACTCATGACAAACATGCATGACTTCCGCTGGAATGTCTTGATGATAATGTTTCTTGGATCGTGATGGCGATACCCACTCATCGAACAAAACATCTCCAGTTTCGCTATTCAACACCCTACGTCGTTTTACAGATTGCCATGATGGTCCCTGTTTACCTGTGGTCAGTGCTTTATGAAGAAAGGAATCATACCTACTCCAAACCTGCAACTTGGACGGCTGTCCTTCAGGCGTTGAGGATGTTTGAGTCAGCGGATCTGGGCTCTGTGCACTGACGGGCTTGAAAGATCGGCCGGTGATTCGTGCAAGATGGAATCATCACACTTAGGCACGGCAGAAACTTCATTCATCATCACTTCTTGAAATNCAAGATGGAATCATCACACTTAGGCACGGCAGAAACTTCATTCATCATCACTTCTTGAAATCGATTTGAGCTCTCAGTTGAGGAATCTCCCAAAACACTAATGACATACTGTCCAGCTTCATTGGTGAAGAGGGGGACTGTGGCCTTATTCTCAAAAAGGTTCATCTTGTTCTGACCAAAGTCTACCACAGCTTTGAGGGTTTGCAACGCATTTCGAGAAATGAGCAATGGAGCATTGCCTTTGACCACAGCAGCTTTGATAATTCCAGAAAATCCGGCAATCACCACTGGCAGTTTCATGGCACACTCAGATGTCTCTCTCTCCCCATTGCCATATTTGAAATGGTTGATTTCATGCATCGGCTCAGGGGTTGGAATGCCACGAGCTTTCCACAGCTGCTTGAACTCATCTAAGGTGTTTTGGCCAATGATGGTGCGGCCGCATCCGGAATCTATCACTCCGTACCCTGGTGAACTCACCAAAAGGATCTCGGGAGTAGCCTTTGCAGAGGCACAACACGATGGGGCAGCATCAACAGATTGAGAACGACCATCTCGAAGTCGCTTCCACACATCACTCAACACTGATGCGTGCTCCACTGTCGCTACAAAGTGCTCCTCAAACGTTTGCACCAAAGCGGCACCTGAGTCAGATCCCTTAGCAGAGGCAGGAGTGGCTGTTCGTCCCTTGCCTTTTCCAGATTGCGATCGACACTCTCTCGACCAATGGCCAACTTGGCCACACTTGTGGCACCTCGTTTTTCTCTTCAATTCCTCAATTTCAACTCGATACGACCTTTTCAGATCATTGGCAGCTCCAAACTTCCGAGATCGTTGCATCTTCGTGATCTCCTTTCGCTTCTCTCTCCAGCTCACAGCTAGAGCTTCAGCTACTTCCTTCTCCTCGTAGGCTTCATCATCATCATCACCCACGAGCTCCTGAGCTTCATGCTGGGCCAGAAAGGCCTCAACCTCTTCAACTACTGGATCATCATCAAGATCGCCAGCAGCTGAGTCTTCAGGTTCGACCATACCAGCACCAAGGGGCTTCCGTTTGGACACTACAAACTCCGGGTAGCATGATCGCATAGCTTTGCCGATCGACTCACGCTTCATAGCTCCNTTCGACCATACCAGCACCAAGGGGCTTCCGTTTGGACACTACAAACTCCGGGTAGCATGATCGCATAGCTTTGCCGATCGACTCACGCTTCATAGCTCCAGCACTCCTAGCAAGCACTACTGCTTTCTGTTCCTCATTCAGGCCTGAACGGTGAAGAATCATCCAACCTTTTGCCTCCTCAGGAAAAGTGACCTGGCACTTTCGACTGCAGCGGTCGAACGACTCCGTCGCTCGTGAGATCCACACTTTCAAAGACTCACCATCGTGAGCCCGCAGATTGAAGACCTCGGTCAACGACTCACTCATCTCGTCGCTGGCCTCTTTTTGAGGAAACCTGGCATCTAGGAGATCGAAGAGCTTCTTCTCACCATTTTCTATCTGGTAATCAGTGGGGTCCAAGTGTTCTACGCATTCAAGAGCTTTACCTCCCAAGTTTGTATAAACATAGGCTCCCCTTGCCTTAGCTGGCACCTTTGAATCCAGAGTGAGAAGTTTGTTTGTCATCCAAACTTTCCATCTTTTATATTCTTTTCCATCTTCATTTTCTCCAGTAAAAATCCTTGCAGATCCATCCTGGGAACTCGCAGCACCGGCCATGGCGCTCATGTGGAATCTACCACGCAGACCTCCTGGCCTGCGGAGCCGCTATTCGCGGCTCCGCTACCAGTTACGAAACTGGCAACGGATTTCCAATCCCATGGACTCCCCTGAGTCCTCACGCGTGGGCACCTTTTCTCTAGACTCGCCTGAGATGTAAAAGAGTCCCNGATTTCCAATCCCATGGACTCCCCTGAGTCCTCACGCGTGGGCACCTTTTCTCTAGACTCGCCTGAGATGTAAAAGAGTCCCTGCCGCAGATAGATGGTGAATGTGTGTCCACCCCAATGGAACACAGGATGCTTGGATGGCGCTCATGTGGCTGCAATCAAGATNGATGTAAAAGAGTCCCTGCCGCAGATAGATGGTGAATGTGTGTCCACCCCAATGGAACACAGGATGCTTGGATGGCGCTCATGTGGCTGCAATCAAGATATATATGGGAGATAGCTAACTTGATGAATTATCATGTTTATCATGGTTTTTCAAACGTAAACTGGCATTTAATATGATATGTCTTAAATCAATACTATCATAATTGATGTTACGATTATGCTAGTTGTCATTTAAAGGTATAATTTATGAATATGACTATGATATCATTAATACCATGGATTTTGTAAATCCATAGTATGAATGTTTCTGATCCTTTATATCATGAGGCTCAAAAAGTCAATTATGGTTGTGAGAATTGGAGATATAAACCTCAACTGAATCGTAACTGGCAGATCATGTATGATATCCATTTGATAGACCATAATTGCAGATTCCAGATATCTATAAAATAAACGACAACAATTTAAAAAGCAAGCATCATATCCCCAGAAAATATCTCCAATCAGGCTTGATTTTATCACATGGTTGTATATTACTTATATATATATATACATATATATGTCTAGATCTAGATACTGTGGATGGAAGAAATCCTGCACCAGTTGGTAGATGGTAAACATCCCGTTATCATCCAACCGGCTATATATACTTTCATAGTGTACCCAACTGGTGCAGGATTGCTTCCATTTGCAGTATCCCCAGTATCCCCTTTACTATCCTCATGCTATGTATAGTTGATAGTTGCTTAAATTGCCATTTTGACTATAGTTCGATATATTCATACACATATACGATATATAGTTGGTTAATTTATGTTAAATTGCCATTTTGACTCTACTTCGTGATGTACACGTGTATATATATATATATATTTATAATCATGGTCATATAGTATATATATGACATACATGCTCCATACAAAAAAAAAAACTCATTGCCTCTCATGATTTTCGCATCCTTAAAAAAAGACCAACGGCGTGAACTCGGCCATCCGACCAGTCGAGGTGTACTGGGAGGCCTTGGTACCAACCTCGGTCGTTGGTCTTGCTTGGGGGGTGCATATATGATTACACTATTAAACACATGGTAAATGTGTATAGTGCACAGCTATATATGATCATTAAGAAAACATATCATCATGAATAATCAAATGTATAATCATAGATGTCATCATATAATCATAAATGTAGCTATCAAAGTGTACAAACACCCATTAAAACCACCGTTTTAGACACATAAAACGCTCCGGCGGTTTGGCTTTCGCGCTTGCCGTTGGCCAAGGTGTTGTGGTACTGAGCCGCCGCCAAGTGCACCCGCGCCTGGTTCCATAGTCA
Organism: Symbiodinium sp. clade C Y103; assembly: GCA_003297045.1. Taxonomy (NCBI): domain Eukaryota; class Dinophyceae; order Suessiales; family Symbiodiniaceae; genus Cladocopium; species Cladocopium sp. clade C. The sequence continues at coordinate 26,893 of BGPT01003383.1, read as the reverse complement.
TGGGGGGAACCCCAATAGCTAGATGGTTTGTAGTGGAAATTCCTGATCTAAATTGGATGATCTAAGGGTAGCCCTATGTCAGGAAACCTCCAGGGTTTTTTTAATGATCTATGATAATTGATCATGGAAGATAGTGGAAATGGTTTGAGTGTTGTATTGATGGACCACCCAACCACATATGGAATTCCAGCCAAGGATGTACCCTCTGGTAATTTAACATAGCTATTGAAGCCATTAACCATGATGATTTTCCATCTCTATGTCAAATTACTGAACGGTATGATAATGACAATGGAAATTGTGTTGGTGTTCTTTTTAATGGTTGTTAATTTCATCTATCATTTTGGGGATTAGTCACAATGCCCAACATGTCCCAACATACGAGTATATTAGGAACCATAAATATATGTATATATATATATATCAAAATCCCTTTTATACCACAACTATGATTCATGATCATGGAAACTGATTTTTTAGTCTGTATAAAATCAATGATATATGGACTCTCGTTGTTGTTTATGATAATGGAAACCGTATAGTATAGTGGAAACAGCCGTTTCCAGGCCATGTTTAATGTAATCATGAACAAGCATTTCTATGAGAATGAACACATTTTCGGTGTTTGTTTCTTGATGGTTGTTTTTGTTTCTCAAAGGAAACTGTTTTTCCATAAAAAATGTTTTTTTTTGATAATATAAATATATGTATGTATATTATATATATATGACCCATGGAAAGTTCAAAAAACATGGGACGTATTATAAATTATATATGTGTTGCAGGAAATTCAGTTTCCGGATCTGCATAGGTCATGTCACATGTCATCAGTCGTAGCTCCGTGTGGCTCCCGGGACCTCCACCAGATCAAGGGACGGCACATAGGTCCTGCCAGAAACCATCCACGAAAAAAATTGCTTGAAATGGACGGTTTTTAGCTAGAAACATATGGCCTTCAGTAACATCCAAAAAAAGTTTTTGAATATGAGTTTTTCTCTGAAAGTGTTGGGAAAAATCATGGGAAAAACCAGTAAATCCAATGGTTGATCATCATAGCATGTCATAAGATCATATCAGAACTATCAAACTTGCCAGTTTGCTATACCCAAATTTCACACAAACCCAGATGAACGGCCTTTTTATGGGCCATCCTCAGAAAATCTATGGGAACCCCAATGGTTCGATGCTCGTCATTTCCGGAAAAGTAGCCAGGTGTGTCCACTAATGGGGTACCCCGAACATCCAGGTCTCTCTGTGTGTGTGTGTCATACTTTTCCCTAATGAAACAGGGTTGCACCCAACATCCCAGATACATTTGGGGGTAAATTTGTTAAGTAGAGTCACCTGGAGTAGGTTGGAGCACCCTTGCAAACTAATGAGGATGGTTTACTTGAGATACTCGAAACCTCCTGGCCAAACTGCGGTCCCAAATGGGCCGGAGAATGGTAAAGATCTGCCACCCCCCAGACCGCCAAACCGCACAGTCCCGTCTTCTTGCGACATCAGCGTTCTGAGCGTTTTCGAAGCATGTCATGCGATTGCAATGTGTGAAGACATGACAGAAAAAACTTGGCTCTTTTGATGGTAACTCTTCCATTTGGCCTGTCTCATGTTCAGTGTCTGTGACATGGTCTTTGGTGAATGAGTGGATTTGAAGATCCAGTTTACCTCCCCTACTTGTGGCTGGCTAGACTCTGCCAAAGCAGCAATGCACATTTTCTCAAACCAAGAATGCAACTCTCTGCTATTTCATCTTTCAATGGCAAGACGGCAAGGCCAAACCATTCATGTGGTCGCTTAAGTGGATTTCATGATGTGTCGCACCCTTCTTGAGCTGTTCGAAGCAAAAGGTGGTGCGCGGTGCCCGGCAGGACATGAATACAATGCAGTTGGCGGTCTGGTATGTGTTGGTTGTAGATTTGAAAAACAAAGAAACAGAGAGAGCGAGAGAGAGTCGGTTTAGTGAAGACCCCCTTCTGCGCTAGATTGCAGCATTTGTTGATTCGGTTATAGGCCATCTGGGGAAACAAATAACGTGCGGCATCCGATCAACCTCTCTTTGTCAGGAAGCTTCAGCTCAGCCCTCCAGTCACCTCGAACCCAAGTAGAGGCACTGGCAAACTGTAAAAAATTGGTTCCCCAAAACGTTGGATGAAACAGGCCTCGAGCCTATATCCTTTATCAACATCTCCTTTTTCAAGCAATCAAAAAGATACTGCCTTTACAATCCTTTACATTCCTTTCCTATTTCCAGCTGTTCCAACCACTTTCACACTCCTTGTGGAAAATCTGAAAAATATGTTTCACCCCCCAAATCAAACTCCATCAAACTCCATCAACTTTGTTTGGTCCAGCCCGTCTAGTCCATCTGGGGCAAATACAATAGATAATTGCTGAAAACATGCCACTTTAGAGATGCTTCCCCTTGCTAACCATCATCCAACATCATCTAACAGTAAGGTTGGCCAGGGTTGGATTCCCCAGTAATGACTAACAGCAACAGTGGATGTTACAGTTACATCTCCGCTTACGTCCTCGCTCCGCTGCCCTCCAAAGGCAATGCTCGGCCGCACGTGCGGCGGCGGGATGGGGAAGTGGGACTCGGCGCAGGCTGTTGATGGACGGTTATGGATGGTGATGGATGATCTGGGTTTGAAACTAACCAACCAACCAACCAACCAACCAACCAACCAACCAACCAACCAACCGGTGATAAGTTGATGATCCGATAGTTCGGGCTGGTTGGTTGGGTGGCCTCTTCATTTGAGAATCGTCTCAAGGGGAGATGGAAGAACCAAGTTTGGAAACCAGCAGCCAGGTTAATATGCTTAACCATTGGTTCACTAATTGGTTCTCCAATATGCCAAACGCATTGATACTTGTCAACTTATCACAAAAACCTAAGATTCGTGGCCAAGGTTGAAAACACCATTGGTCCTCTAATATGCTTTATCCTACCAACAGCGAGTCAGCTATCGTCTGAATGGTCAGCTGGAGTCAGCTGGGCAAATATCCGCCCAAGAAGAATTAGAATCTACTGCAGAGCTGAGAAAGCTCACCCTTTTGATCTTAAGATTGGATGACTTTCACATCTTTCACCAACCAGCGCTTTTCCCATCTCCCCATGCCCATGCCGAGGCGCCAGAATCAGCTGCCTTGGATGGTTGTACTTGGGATCAAAGCCCATGCGAATGCAATCCCTGGCATCGGCGTTGCCGTGGAAACCAGTTGGAACCTGCTCCAAGACCACTGGGAAGCTGCTACTGAATCCCTTATTGCAGTCTGGTCTATACCTTCCGAGATTATAACCCCAGTTACTAACCAGTTACAAAGTGGGATGATCCTCCAAGTATAAGCCATGGATTGGCATTAAATCTATGATTTTGTTCAGGGTCCCTGACTATGGTAACTGTGAATAATTTCCAGTGGACAAGAGTACTTTGAAAAAGATCTTGCAAATTGGATATTTAAAATTCATTGACGCCTGCAGCCTCAAGCTGGCGATAGACTTTACCTATCACTGGAACCCTGCACCTACACAGATAGATATATATATATATACATAAATATCCAGTACTACTTACAATTCATTCTGTCATTCAGATTCTTAAATGATGTTCCTTTGCAATTCGAACTACGACTTCTGAATATATCCTCCAGCACCGGGTTCCCGGGCTCGTCGCTGATGCGATCGAAGATCATCTTCGCCTTGCCGAATGGATTTCATGATGAGAACGAGAATTGTGTGATCGTGTGCAAACATAGTAATCATGGAAATGATGATGAAACAAGGATGATCATTATTGTCATCATGATCATCATCAGTGTCAATATCATTATGTTGACTATGTCACAAATGTATTGAAATATAGAATAAACATCATGTTGATACAACTTTATAATTATGCGTGTATGAATTACAGTATATTAGTACATGTCATCTCCACACTTCCCATTTCATCGCTGATCTCCCCCAGTCACAACCGCCTCTTCAGCAGGCATCTTCCGCTTTCGATCCACTCCCGTGGCCTGCTACATAGCTGGAGAGAATCAAATGATTTCCAGGGATGGCTTTTGTGTGTTGATACTGTATAGTACTACTATGACTGCTATTATGATTACTAGTATGATTAGTATTGTTATGAAATCATTATTATGCTTATTATGCTTATCATGATTATTGTTGTTATGCATTATAATTTATTAGCATCATCTGTGACAAATCTTGTGGATGTTTGCCACAAAAGGCTGTATCCAAGGAGTCTCTCAAGTGCCCCACACCTCTTTCAGCACGATACCACCACAAAAACCAATAGCTTGAGTATTTGAATATGTTTTAGAAACAAATCCCTTCCGCTAGTATCAGTCAGGCCTCAAAAATCTGGTTTAGTATTGGATCTAATCATCCATTTTAGGACCCTTCTTGTAGGAGGTATCTAGTGTTGTATGATGTTGTATGTACAAAAATGGGATAATCATTTGAAATGGAACTTATCCGATTCTATCCTCCGTTGTATCCCAATTTCAGGAGGCTTCAACCATATGAATCCAGATTCAACAAGAGAATCTTTGATTGTAAGCCATGGTTAGCCCCACTATTAAGAAGTGCTTATCGTAGTACCAAGTGCCTTGCCCATAGCCCCCGCGACCTGATCTCCTTCGATCTCAGGAAAGGCTTGGTAGAGTTCCTTGGCAACAAAAAGGTCGGGATGGAAAGCGGTGACAGATCCTGGTTTCTTGGGGATGCCGGGTATTAATATACCCACCATTGAGCATCTTATATGGTTGATATATGGGATGATAAAACTCACCACTAATGGAAACTATCTATGGTTGATATATGGGATAATGTGGGCATATAGTGGGCATATACTGGGCATATGACTGAGAAAACCAACAATATGATATTTGGGTCTGGGTGCCTAAAAATGATCGGAAAACCTTACAAAAATCCAATGTTTCAGAAGTTGGTTTTCACGATTCTTGTCATGGCTACTATTGGCGCTATACACCATTGTCAGACACCCATTTGGCATCATTTGGCTGCTGGTTTTAGCTTATCTGTGATACCCTCCGGTAATCAAACATGGAAATTGGACATCCATCATTTATAGATTTATAGATGATTTTCCCCTTCAACCTCCATGGCAAGTTCGGGGATTTCCCAGCCACGTTTGATGACACTCCGCAGTCATGTATCTGTTCTCCCAGTTTCAAATGAAATAACAAAAAACAAAACTTAGGTATAGGGGACTTGTGGTACCAACCAATCATGAGTGACCATGATCAAGGAATAATTACCTCTAGTACTATGATACTTACTTCCAAATCACGATTGCCCCAGGTTTATGGCACTAGTGTGGCAAACCCAACAATTAACCATCCCGCCAGCCAACAATCTGGAGGGTCATTTTACATCATCCCATTTCTACAGCTGTACCCAAAGTCATGCCCCAAAAATTGGGGATGGCCTATGGCATTGGGCTGGCCACCTTCATCAGCCATCAGCGTTGACGGCTACAGCCCAGCCCAGGTGCAGTGGTGTCTATGAAATATCTCGGCTGCACATGCCTCAGTCTGGACCCCAGCTGGAGAGGACTTTAGTCTGTCTGTTGATGTCGTGGCTGGGTTCATCTCGAGTTTCAGTCATACTATTCTCGTCCTATTCTCTAGAATTTGTTCGGGAACATAATCACAGGAAACCCATCTTTCAATCTTCCCTCTAGCTGTTCCCGTCCATCCGTGCCGGGGCCACTGACCCACAGCCGCCTTTCAAGTGGACGCCCTCGCCTGGCAAGAGCGTTTGATCAACAACCAATGGGTTGTAGAGTTGAGGACAACAATGTCGATTGGTTTTACTGACTAGTTGGCATTTCCCATACTGGGGGGTATCCCATCAGAACACATCCTAAGGCGGTATCCCCCATGATTATTGCTGCATCAGCCCTCCCTCAGCTCTCTAAAGTCCAATGGTAAACAGTCTCTGAACCCCAACTCACCTTTGTTGGCTGGTCATTGATGAAATATGCAACTATCCAAATGTTTTTGAAGTAATGCAGCGCTTAACCGATACCTGACAAGTAACTGACAAAACAGATCACGGTTACCAAGAACCACCAAAGTTGATTGTTGAGAATCTTAGTCACCAACATGAAGACATTCACAAAGACTGCTACTAAGTACAATTGACAACAAATAACAGCTGATTCAGAAATATTTACCCTCCGATAATCAAACATGGTTTGCTGGAAAATCCACCATTTAGTTCAATGATTTTCCCCGCTATAGTCCTCCATTTAGTTCGGGGATTTCCCAGCCATGTCTGATACCCATTATACACATGTTTGACGCTATGTAAATTCCCATTTTGTGAGCCGTTAAGCCGTGATATTCCAATATTTCCCCCATGATTCCCCAATGTGTTCCCCATGTTTGCCCCATGGTAAAATTGGTCAACACTCACCCCCGTGCCTTCAGCATCAGGCACCTTTGAGGGGAGATGCCGATGGGGAACCGTCCGAAGTGGATATAAGTTATACCATAATATGGATATCTAGTGGGATATAGAATGTGATGGGAGATAGTTGGATATCACTGGAACATACATTGGGGGATCTATTTTTCTTCGACATCATATGGCTTTAGGTCTGAGTGGATTGGAATATACCAGTTTGTGGCCATTTTGATGGGACAATTCAGGATCAACCACTGGATTTGGGGAACCTCAATTGATTATTGTGAGACAATCAGGTATAGAAGGTCACACCCCCTTTCCAAATTTCGGTGTTGCTCCCAAACAGGCACAACACACCCAAAGTCCTTTTTTGGGATGCTTCCACTCATCCACCACTCTCGTTGTGACGTGGCGGAAGATTACCCAAATTTACCCAACTTACCCGCCTCCTCCTTGACATTGCAGACACGCTTGGCGCGGCAACAAAGCATCACCGCCTCAGCCATGAATCAGTGAGATGATTCAAATGAAGTGAGGATTGATGCCACCTTCCCTACTCATAAAGGGTTCCACCTGACTTATTTATCTTTGTTGCTGGTCAATATATCCATCGTTGATGCTCGAATCAACGTTTGGGTCGGTTTCATTTTTTGATGCGTTGATGTTACGTTTCAAACCAGGACTCACGAAACCCATAAATCCAGGGTTGGATAAATTTGATGGTGCTGTTTTTGGTGCCCTTTCTTCCTGGATGTGCAAGCTCTCACCACTAAAAAGGTGTTGCTTCATCACAATACCATCTGGTCGCTCCCTGCACAGGGTTGATTCATGCCTTTTACCACCCAAAGTGCTTGGGGTCAAACCTGACTTGAGGCAAAAATCCACAGGAACCATGGGATTCAAAACCCACTATTTTCCGATGTCTCCAGATCCACAACCTGTCTGTGTGTTTCGCTGGCCTGAAGCCGCTTCTTTCTGTTGATCAGCTTCATGGCATTCAACATTTTGAGATCCTGACGCAGAATCCAACAGCCCATCTGCCATCTGGGAGGCCAGGAAAAAAATGCGAAGAATATGGAACATCTTCACAGATTGATCATCCTTGGAACAAACAAAAACATCAAAATGTTCATCCATGTGTTTGATCAGATGTTGAAGCCCATGCTTCGGCAATCAGTTACATGGCATCCTGCACAATTTCCCTATTTATAGAATATGTTCCCATTGAAACCTCCATTAAAGCCTCCATTTATCATGGATGTTCTTTTGCCACGTTTGATGACACCAGAGAGTATTGAAAGATTTCCACCTCCCAGTCTCGAGCCTTGGGATCTGCTAAGAGCTTGGAGCAGTTGTAGCACACCGAACGCAGCACGTTGTGGGTGGCTTTCATGAAACCCCAGTGGTACCTCGGAGGACGCGCCCAAAAAAGTCCAGCTTCGTTGAAATTTCCTCATGAGAATGACAATATTTGAAGGTATCCCTCATTAAAAGGTATGTATAATATGTATAATTATTTGTTTGTATATTTCTATATGTCGATATATGTTGAATGTTGAATGTTCAGGTGGTTAGATATTCCATTCTCCATTTCCATAAATATATCCCCAGTCATCCCCTTCTTTACCAAATAATCTAACCCCCTATAGCCTACAATGTGAGGCCCCCAAAGGATAGCTAAGTTGACGCACATCTATGGTTGATTGGGGGGATGTAACTATACTATTCGGTTTATGAACCAACAAACATAGCTGGAGGGCCTCACCTTATGTATATATATATATATCATAAAATATCCCAAAATATCTCATTTGTATATATATATACTTTCCCATATATGTTCCCATAGTGTCCCCTATAATTATCATCATGTTTTCCTCTATCGTTGACTTCACATGGTGCCCTGCGTTGGTCGTGCTCCCACCATTTTTCACTCCGCATAGCGCGCGCCCATGGGCTGATCCGTCCACTGCATCATGGCGCTGCGACGCGCGTTCCACGTCACCAGCACCTCACGCAGACCTCGGTCCGGATCGGAGAAGACATGGTGCTGAAGTGAGGTTGGTTGGTGAAAGACCTATGGGATATATCCATTCAATATGTATATATATATATACATATATAAGAGATATAGAATTATTTAGATATGTGTATACAAGAATCTTAAAGGACGGATTGCAATGCCACTTCAAGGTGTAAACCTATTTCCTAAGATTCCTAAGATACACAAGCAGGCAGGTCCAGGTACCTCAACCCGCTGCTACATTGCACTTGATCCTAATCTAGCAAGGGTAGTCCGCGTGCAGCTCGAGTACATATCTTGTAGTTTTACATAATTACGTATTCTATAATTCTATACATGTTATAGTATATCTAGGTATAATATATCTATACACAGTATATAGTATATTATAACATATGATGTATAGTATATTTATATCGAGTTATACTATATTCATATAGTGTGTATGTTATATAGTATTTGCATATAGTCTACAGTATATTTATATTAATATATAGTCTTTCCAATCCCTATGATGTGGCCTGGCAAAGCCAACAGGAAATCTCCCAACACGGCTATGGAAGAAGACCCTGGAATCCCAGCATGTCGTATACAACTGGCCAGTCCATTTAGCAACAACCCAGTTCCAATATGTTCTAACCCTGTGTTCATCGAGTTTAATGTCGTTCATTGTTGTACATCAATCCATGGTATGTTCCAATGATATATCCCATATATTCCATGATATTCCACTGTATCTCATATATATATATATAAACATACCATAGAAAATATATAAAACTAGAATTTTAGCCCGTAGATGATAATCCCATCATGTATATACATGTCATCCAATGTGTGTCTTACATATATTTTTACTATATCAAATGTGTTTTTCCCACAAACAGTATTGCAATACAAATAAATATCAAAACTAATCTGTCTATAATTGCATATTTGGGTTATACAATACAACTAATCTAGTGTACGTGGATTTCCCAAAAGAGGGAATCCCCCCAATACCATGGTTTTCAATAGTAAACTGGTCAACCATGACTTGGATGAGGCAAGGGGGTACCCCCCTGACCCTGACTTGGGAACCCTCCATATATGTTTTGCCTAATATTGTAATCCACATAAATATCAGAACTAATCTCTTTATAAACATTTGGGTTGTACAACACAACTAATCAAATGATCTCTCAAACTCAAATGATCAGAACAAAAGGTGGGAGCATCTTGAAACGTTTGAAGCACTAACCCTGATAATGCCCTACAAGCCACTTTCTTTTATACAACTAATCTATTACATATCCGTATTAGATAATCATACAATCCCATATAATCCTATCATATTTTCCATATATTCCTCCATAGTTTCCCTATAATTCATCCATTCATTCACCATTATAAATGCCATGAAAGTCCCATTGATTAAATTTCATTAAATCCCAGTACAATCCAACCAGTAAAATCCCATGAAAATCCCATTAAAATCCCCTATGAATCCCCTCCTTTTGACCAGGCAACATCTGACGCCCAAGCCACGTGGAGGCGTCTCCACCAACTCCTCCGTCAAACGCGGGACCAAGGCATTCATCCGGTCCCATTCATCCTGGCATCAACGATGGAGGAGATATAGATTGAACTGTCCCAAAAAATTGGGGATATATAGGGGTAGTTTACCAACAAGAATGGGGATTTAGGAGGTATAGATTAATCGAGAAGAATGGGAATTTAGGATATTTTTTGGGGGATATGAGATTTATCCTCTGGTAAACTGTCCCAAAACTATAGAGAGAATCAGAATTTTGAAAAGGTAAATCAACGATAAATCAACAATTTCTGTGGCCATTTTCCAGTTCGCTATGATGAATTAGCAGATGGTAACTGGGATGTTGAATATGCTGGATATTTTGTCTATATGAGATATATGTATATATTTGTATCTTGGGTAGAGCGCAGTCTTGGACTTCATTGCTCATGGAAGATCAATCAATATATAGATATATTATATACATATATTGGGATGGTATTGGATATTGTTGCGGGGATGGAACCAAGATTGCTAGAATTGGGATTTTGTTCACGTGATTCAACAGGTATATAACAGGTATACAGCACACCAATCTAACATGAGTTTTTCCCAGAATTCCATGGATTGATTTACCCTTGAACGACATGGCCCACTTTCCACAGCTATCTTAAGTTACCGGAGAGCAATGCCCAAAATCAGCGTGATTTACCAATAAGAATGGAGTTTTCTTTGGTTTCTATGTTGTTTTAATGGTGAAACACCACAGGCAATGGCGATATTCCATCTTTCCATCTATGAACAAAATAGACATTTAAAATGATTTATATAAGGGTGAAGCCCCCCAACCGATGGCTAAGTTGACTTATAACTTGGTGAAGTAGGCTTCATGGAGGATACATGGCAATGGGTTTATAAACCAACAAACCGACATAGTCTACAGTTGGCGATGTTTTAATATCATGAGGCCTACATCACCAATTTATATACCCGCTACATAAATCACGATGTAAGTATATTATGATTATATCCTATTTGTTGATATTCTAGTGTATATAACAATCTATAACAATAAATATATAAAAAATAAGCATGTTGCGGATATGGTAATATCATGAATGGATACAATGAATCGATATTTGGGCTTGTCTCCAAAAATAGCTAAGTTATGCCAAGTTCATCTCTCGCTTCTGTCCTGCTTTTTGCAGCCGAAATCCCCACATTTGTTGCATCAATGCCCATCCTAATAATGTTTCTTGGGAAAACCAACCAGTGGAACATGATGGGTAACCATCCCCAATCGGAGGTTTATTCGCCCCTTCTAATATTCAACATCCCCCCAGAAACCATGATTTAGGAAGGGATGAAATCACATATGACTGGGACCATACAAGGGCAAATCTTCAATCTTCGCAGGATGGGATTATAATTATAATGATTGTAGAACATATATGAACATACCCAATTCACCATGAGAATTCCCCGCATTTCTCCATAGTTTCCCCGTATTTCACCATATCTCGGCACAAGGCGCCTTGGCTCTGCCATATCTCAGCACGCTGCGGTTTCCTGGGAAGCGAAGTGGCGATGGCCCAAGGTGTTCAGGAATCAAGAAGTGCACAGTTCACTGGGTTAGCCTCTGGTAAACTTAGAAAAATCGATGAAAATTCGCAATTCTTAATTAGGTAAGTCAACTATTTCTATGGCCATGTTCAATAGCTACGTTTACCAGTTTACTAGAGGCCAAGTGTTGCGTTGAGTAGAAGGATATAACATGATATAACATGATAAAACTATGACTATAACTAATGGGTTTAGAAACCAACTTGTAACCATGGGGGCCTCACCTTTTTAAGGGGTGGTCGTAGGGCTAAGCCGTTTTTGAATCCAACTTAAACATACTTAAACCGTCAATGATTAAACCATCAAACTCCCCAACCAATGATGACCCAGGAAGATGGACCGGAAACCAAGTTGCTTTGGTAGCAAAGTTGCATGGAAGTCGCAAAGCTGAGAGTGGAGTCTTATGATGGTTGGATGGTTGTCCAGTAGAACCCAATTTATTGCCTCATCCAATAGGACAATCATCGTCCAATCCTTTTTTGTGCTACGTGGGTTTGTCCAACAATGGCGTGTTCCCCCAAGTGAAAACGCTACAACAACATCTGGAATGGTGAGAAGGCTGCAAACACCCAACTCTCATTGGTTTACGCACATATATTTTATAATATAGTTGTATAAAATATATAGTTATATATTAAAATATATATTATCATATATTTATATATAATATAATATAACTCTTCAAATAGCTTGAAAAGATGCTGTAAAAGATGTTTCAAGTCACAAGTATTTTATTGCCCAGATTTCAGCATCACCTTGGGACTTGATCCCATCCCAAGAGTCGTTCCACAAACTCCTTGAGCTTCATTAGGTTGGACTTCGTAGGCGCACTGTGGCACAAGATCAGCAAAATCTGCAGGTAATCGTTGCTGAGCCTCCCGTCTTTTCGGCCACCCTTTGGGAGTTGGGATTATACCACAGAATTTCGGGAAACACAACTATATGGCTATGGCTCAAAATGATGATACCAAAAATGGCTCCATTTTTAATGGTAGATTAACATAAACCAACCAATTATAGGGTAAATAATTTTGAGCCATACCCATATGGAGTTGTCTGAAAATAGGGTACCTCTAAATCTACTGGTGAATCATCCGCTTCCCCTCACAATTCGCCATTTTGCGGGGGGTCTTCCCCATTTTAAGCCATACCCATATTTGACAAAGACAACAGAGATATACAGAGATCACATGTAGCAGATGCAAGATCCCTAGATCTAGCCTTTCGCATAACCCCGGCCTGTAGGACATATTATCTGCCTGGCACGACCATGGTGAGATGCGGGAGAGGTAGCTCTTTGAAGGTGCAACAAATTGGCTGAAAATCGATGGTGAACCATGGTGAAAGTGGTTAAGCAATGAAAGTTTGGAAACTGAAAAATTGACATGGATGTTTGAGGCCAAAAGTGACGCAAATCTCGGTGGATTCTTTGAAGGTGTTCCAAGAGGTTTCCCGAAATGGTGGACTTTCCATTTGCAACAATTTTTCCCGAATGCGTAGCAAGGGTTCCCGTTTCACTCTGGGGGTTTGGGGGTTGAGGGTGTGTTCGCCAGATGTTGCGCAACCGTCCGCAACCGTTCNGAATGCGTAGCAAGGGTTCCCGTTTCACTCTGGGGGTTTGGGGGTTGAGGGTGTGTTCGCCAGATGTTGCGCAACCGTCCGCAACCGTTCGCAACCGTTTGCGTGAGGACGCTATGGCCGTGTCTATGGGGGAAGCTACAAAGGAGGTCATTTTTGGACGTTTCAGACATGTCGCAACGTCATTTCGTGTGGCAGGCG
>BGPT01003383.1:1147-12965 GCA_003297045.1 Symbiodinium sp. clade C Y103 | reverse complement strand
AGTGTGTCTCCCAGGAGTGTCTTCCAAGAGTTTCATGCCAGGAGTATTTCCCAAGAGTGTCTTCCCAAGTGTGTCATGCCAAGAGTGTCTCCCAAGAGTGTCATGCCAAGAGTGTCTCCCAAGCGTGTCATGCCCAGGGTGTCTTCCAGGAGTGTCATGCCAAGAGTGTCTCCCAAGAGTGTCTCCCANAAGAGTGTCTCCCAGGAGTGTCTTCCCAAGAGTGTCATGTCAGGAGTGTCCAGAAGGTTCGTGTGAGCATTCGGGTTCGTGGGCTGCATCTTGTTTCTGTACTTGATATTTCATGTGAATACACAAACTATGTACACATGTAACAATATTATTTCTATGGCTTCAATCCCAATCTATGGGACTTCGATCCCAATTCCCACTTCAAGGCGTTCGTTCCCAAGCCCCTTGATCCCCACGACCAGGCTTGGGCATCCGAATAGGGAGGAAGCCCTACATCAGCTTCGAAATGGGGTCGTCAAGGGACCGACTTGTCGCATGACTCCACTTGACTCATCTTCAGCATGCCATAGACCCGGGACCTGGAACGTATATACGATTACCCTCTGGTAAACTAACATAACTATTGGAAATGACCATAGAAAGAGTGGATTTTCCCACAAAAAATGGTGATTTTCCATAGTTATGTTAGTTTACCAGAAATTATACACCATCGTTTTGGCGATATTCCCCAGGTCGGCTTGAAACGGCACCTCACCGGCTAACAGCTCCTCCGCTGAAGTGAGGCGCCCTGCCATGAAGTATGCCTGTTTTGTGGGCTTGTGGAGACATCCGGGAATTTATATACCAGTTCATGGCCATGAAATAATAGGGAAAAGAAAACAAATGAAACATATTTTCTGACCCATTGAATTGTCGTGTATGGCATTTTCAGACAAAAACCTGCATCACTACTTCAGGTTTTGAAAAGGCCCTTATTCACCTCCGCTATCATTCACTTTTTAAAGTGTCGCAGTGGGTGGAGGAACAATAAGAGGTCCCAACGAACAAGAATGGTTTCACAACGGGATCCCTTTGGAACATTCGGAATGGGCTGGTAAAGAATAAAAAACATACCGGGTGCTGGGAAAAATAGTTGCTAGATAATATATTCTCACTATCATTATCACTGTCATTATCTTATCATTATCATTACTATGTATTGCTACTATCATTCCTATTATCACTAATTATCATCATTATTCTATATCTCTATAATACATCACTACTTTCAACTATACTACTATTACTATCATCTTCTGAAACATCATACTCTTTCAGCAGGATTTGCCAAAAGAAACGATCCCCGCCACAGCTGTGGTGCGATCGTTTAAGGCCCCATCTGTGTGACCTTCGCAAGAGCCCCGCGCGCCAGCAGATTGGGCTCCACGTGGAGACTATCCTGGGCTGTGCGCCAGCATCCTGCCAAAACAAATGAAAAACTCTGTGCATATTTTTTTGTGATGGTGTTTTATATATAGATATATTCATGGTTTGTACATGTTCGTACTATCCCATTTTTTGTGTTTCGTTAATTTAGTAGATTATCCTATATTCTCAAGTCTACAGGCGTCATCATAGCATACAATCTATATGTTGTCCATGTTCCATGTAAACACAATGCCAACTGCGTCGTTTGGTTGCAGCAATTTATTAGCCAGCCAAATGGCTAGCCATTAGTTTTCTGGCAGAAATTGCAACCGAAACTAAACATGTCATATTCGAAAAGCACTTCGACTTTGGGACTCTTTGCAAGTTGTGTTACAGTAAGCCCAACAAAATGGAGAAGACCTGAATTGCAGAGTTTATCCCCGAACCCACTAACAGCCTCCTGTCTTCCGATTTGCCACTTGCTGTTGGATGTAACTGGTGCTGCAGACTGTCAGAAACGAAAAGCCAGCAACTCATTGTATGCCGAAAAAGATGCTTAGAATTTCAATCCATTGAACCAGAGAAAAGTTCCCAAGCCACATGATGACATTGTTGCTATGAAACCACTATCAACCTTCATTATCCACTAGATCACCACCTATACATACCTATACTAGTTAGTGCGTGGGTGGGATGATTCTTACCGCTGTTTTCCATTGGTTCCACAAGAGTGCCAAGGCTCAACGAGAATATGCCACACGTCCTCTGCCCGTTTCCTAGGCAAGGTGATCGGTTTGTTTTTCACCTCTCGGATTGTAGGAAGAAGACCATGGTGCCATGGAGAATTGTAGCACATATAATAGAGAAAAATCACGGATTTGCCAACAGAATGTGAGACTAAATCAAGAAACAGCGAGAATCGAACAACAAAGCCACTAGTTTGCACAAGCTTGAAATCAAGAATCAATGTCTTCCAAGTTGTTTGCACAAACCAAGAATCTGGTGGAAGAAAGGGAAAACAAACAATCTTTGGGCACGCAACTTGTATTAAATGATGGACATCCCGACGAACCCGAGAAGTTCTGATCTTTTCCACGCTGCAATGACCGGGCCCCTGCCGGAGGGTTTTATTGGGATCTACTATCTGCAGCTGGAACTCTTTGAAAGAATTGCGGCCATGCAACACCATTTCTATACGATAATCCCACTATGATCCATGCAGTTATAGCCAATTGAGTAGTCTTGTAGAAGCGGGATCATCGCCTCAGTAGGACCTAACCATGTCAAGTGACCAAATCATAACCCCACAACTGCTCAGCAGTGCATAAACCATGACGTAGCATCGTGAGCATGTACATCTTGCACCGAACGTTCACATGAGTTTGTTGCAAAATACATACAGCATCCTCTAAATCATGGGTTCAGCATATTTTGGTATTTTCCATTTTAAGTTTTGAGCACACCTTCAGAATCATAGATGTTGGTTCTATCTTTCGTTCTATCTCCATGATGGTAGGTAAATACAGAATCATAGATGTTGGTTATATCATATCCAATTTTCGCTGGTTCATATCCCATATAATGTGGCAAACCCAACAATAAACCATCCCCAAAAGTACCAATATCATGGTTGTGAAAATAATCTTCAAATGGTAGGTTTATAGAGGTTTATGGCATTGGGTGAATCCCATGGTTTACCACGTGATCAACCACAGTGGCAGGTAAGTATATGGTCACCGTCAGAATTTATAGAAGGGAATTTGAAGGCAATGCGGGTACGGGAGAGTCCCGTACCCTCGTGCTCCATAATTCCACATTCCTCGAAAAAAATGGGAAAAAATAAAACGTATGCTTTGCCTTCCGAACTTGGCTGTTGTATAATTCTGGTTGGGGCCCTGGTTGTGTTCCATAATTGTGTTTTCCCCCATAATTGTCCCTTCTATAATTACGTGTTCTATAATTACATATTCTAACATTCACACACCTCTTTTCTTCCGCTGTGCAGACCAATTTTGTCAATTTAAACAATAAGGAAAAACGAATGATTGTCCCAGAAATTAGGGGCCCCAAAATTTCTGACTCACGCCAAACCGGAGCCAAAAATGTTCCCCTTTTTTGTGCCCCCTGGACCCCCGCCAAACCGGGGAACACCAGGCCCCAAGCACTTGGACAAAAAACGGACAACGAATGTGACCACCTGCCAGGTCACTTTTCACACTCTTTCGGACGAGTTTGGAGGCTTTCTTAGCCTGTTTACCAGCCTTTTTTGCTGGTTTGACTTCCTTTCCACCAAAAAAAGGGGGGAGAAACAACAAAACTAAAGGGGGGGGAAGGGCTTAAACCAGAACGCTACAGGGAACAAACATTCACACACCTCTTTTCTTCCGCTGTGCAGACCAATTTTGTCAATTTAAACAATAAGGAAAAACGAATGATTGTCCCAGAAATTAGGGGCCCCAACATTTCTGACTCACGCCAAACCGGAGCCAAAAATGTTCCCCTTTTTTTGTGCCCCCTGGACCCCCGCCAAACCGGGGAACACCAGGCCCCAAGCACTTGGACAAAAAAACGGACAACGAATGTGACCACCTGCCAGGTCACTTTTCACACTCTTTCGGACGAGTTTGGAGGCTTTCTTAACCTGTTTACCAGCCTTTTTTGCTGGTTTGACTTCCTTTCCACGTCCCCCTGTCCTGCTCTGTGTAAACAGAGCTGGCTCAAGCGTCTGGACAGAGGACAAAAAGTTAGAAAAAACGGTGTGAAACGGACGCAAAGTTGACTTAGGAATTTGCAATTCAGCTAACATAGCCAGGCCAGAATTAAGATAGATTTTGGCTGTCTTTACGGCAGTCATCTACCCAAAATAAGCACCCGATCCAAATTTCCTACCTTGACAAAAAGAGCTGTAGCTCCACCCCTCCTAAGGGAATATGGGCGGAATCCCCAGGCTTCAACACCCACCCCTAGGAGGCAACGCTGATAAGTATCTCTCCACACATGTGGTTTTTCTGTAAGATAGGCAAAACGAGAGGCACTAACTTTCCATTTCCAGAGAAGTTGGAGTACCACCAGTTCAGTAATGGTGATACTCTCAGCTGCCCCTTGTCTCTTACCGGACTTAGTAAGCCCCAGTGCAATAACCGCTGGATCAGTAGGGCTAGTCATCTGGATTTGCCACGCTTGCAGAGAGAGGAGCTCCCCCGTGCGTAGAAGCCCATGAAATCCCACTAGCAGGCTAATCCCGAACGAAAAGTGTTCATGAAAAAAGGCCCATCCAACCATAGCTTTCAACACTGCCTCAGTCATGGGTGGGGCTCTACTCGGGACTTCGTTAGTAGTCCATGTCTTCATCAGCCGCCACGAAAGTGGGAGCTGTCCTTTCAGTTTCGGGTCCTTATCTTGCAACGCAGCCAAGAAGTTACTAGCACTTGCACGACCTTCTCCCTCCGACCACAAGTACTCGACGTAGTCGCTGACAAGCTTGTCCATGAGGTCCCGCTTCTTTGGGAGAGTCAGGCTCTCCCGTTGCAAGTAATCATAGAAAAACTGGAGTGCTTCTTGATACCTAGTCCGAGTCTTAGGTAAAACAGTGAGTGAGTGGAGTGAACCTAATGCCTTTCGCTCTGCTTTCCTTCTCTCTTTGGTGGCGCCTGGTTGAAGTTTCAAGCCTTTTTTAACCATTTTTTACGGACCCCGCGCCAAGACGGCTTATCTGCGGGGTTAGAAGCTGTATCAACATAGGCCCAAAAAGGCCGCAGGCCGCTCACCAAGAGATAGGAATTCAACCTCATCAACGTCCTCCGCATCTTCCTGGATGAGGAGCGTCCCCGGCTTAAAGCATGAAGAACGACAAGCGAATCAACCATGTGCAAACACCTGAGGTCAAACTGGCGAAGCCGTTCTATCCTCCAACGGATGGAGGCCAATACTGCTCTAAGTTCTAGAACGTTGATGTGTTCTGTAGTATCACTCCACTGCCATCCACTCACTACCTTCCACCTCCAAAGTTTTGAAGGTAAACTCATGCGCAATCGATGGTACCGGACCGGGACATCAGTGTCATGCTGCAGTAAAACATCTTCTCCCTTCAAAGAGACCAGCCCACAAATTTTTTGTACGAGAAGACCACTATTTACCTGGGTAGAAGTAGTCCATGTCATGGGAGGCCTAAGCAGCAACCCCTGCAGATGCGATGACTGCCCTGGTGTCAACCTGTTTACAATGTCCTGTATAGTCAAAGCGTCCATGAAGCCCAACCGATGGAAGAGCGAAAGCAGTAACCATGCTACCACTGGTACACTCCATGAGTTACCCAATAGAGTAAGCCTGCAGTCAACATGCGATGTAGAATTGTGGTGAGCTTTACTCAAACACTGTCTAGTGAAACCAACAGGGAATCCCAATATGGCTTCCCTTTCAGCCACATTGGGAGTCCGAAAAACTCCCTTTGAAGACTTCAGACAATTTTCGTCCCGATATTGATAGGGGGGATATCGATGAAGATCTTCCTTCCACCTCTGAACCTCATGCTCTCGACATTGTTTCAGCCCGGGAGGCCGTCGATGTGGTGTGCTGCTGGGTCTTGAGGTAGTGAAAGTAGGAAAACCCCCTGTAGGAGCGGTCCACCCCGGTTCTATGAAAGCTTTCTCCTCCAATTCCACATGAAACTTGACCTCCCCTTGGATTGGCAATTGTCCAGATGATCCCCAAAGGATTTCAACACCAGGCCCGCCAGTCAGCTCCCAAGAGACCCAGTAAAGACGAGGTCGGCGACTCAAGCTAACCCCCAATGAATCAATGAACCACGGTTCTTCCTGATAAGCTTCGTTCATTACCCGACAGTCTTCAAAATCCATGGAAGCCACATTCTCAACCAAGGAGTGTATTTGCGCCCAAGGGAAGAAACGACGACACCATCCAACAATCTTGGGAACATGCTGGAAAAGACAACTGCGATAATCACGAAGCGCCCCACGCCTGTCAGCATTCAGTCCTGAGACACCCTGACACGGGGGACCTGCCCCCACAACCAGCAAACCCACGTTGCTAAACCTCAAAGACCACTGCCTGACCATATCCTCATCAATTAGTTCGATGTCTTCCACAAAGATTGTGTCAGGGAAATAGCTTTCAACAACTCTACGAGCCTCAGCGGACTTCTCGACAGATATGTGTCCAGCAACCGGCACCCCCAAACTGTCCATGGCAACACGCAGCCCACTAATACCATCAAAAAGCCCGACAGAGAGGACCTGTTGGAAATCATGCTCTTCCGGACAGTCCCCACGGACAAAACTGGTAGACGCCGCAGCCCCATAAGGAGTGACACCCCGACTGACACAGACTCCACCCCCCGTTGTTGAAGCATCACTAACCGTAACCAGGGGGTCAGCGGGTGCCCGAAGGTTGATAAAGGCCAATGGGAGGAGTGACAAGAAACGTGAAAGCTCATGTACTACCTCCCTTCGTAGGGGGACCCTGGAATTAGCAGGGCGCTCTTCCAATGACACAATTTGCCTCCAAATTTGATTGAGCCCGCACAACATGGGCCTATTGTACATGGCCACATATACCAAACCACCACCGACAACTTGAAGTTCCTTCTGTGAAGCCTTACCGTTGGCGATCAAGTGCAACGCCAGGGCCACGTACTTGGCAATCTTGGGAGGCTTTGCAAAGACCTTCCCTTGTTCTCCATCAATCCATGCACCCTGCACTTCAGCTCCCAATCGCTGCTCTGCCGCCTTCTTCGGGTGTCTTGGGAGACCTACCCTATCATAGGCCTCCCGTAAGTGCATGACTTCTTCTGAAGGAGTACCAGCCACCAACAAGGCCGTGGCCCGATCAGTCTTTTTTAGCTCATCAAAATTATCCAGATAAACCCGGAAAAGATGAGGGCTACTACTAAAAACTCTGTCTCTCCGAAGTTCACATTCGCCCCCAACAGGTTGATGAAGCGACCCCATAGATTGCCGTACTACATTGCGGTGGATGTGTTGGGCAATGGCCACGCTATTGATGAAACCCATCGGCAAGACACGGCTCACCAGATAGCCTTTCTCATCTCCAAAGTTACTGCCTAAAAGTTCACGGGGTACCTCACGACCAAAACCCAGAAACGGCTGCCACAACCGAGGCACCTGAAACAAATAGAAGAAGCATCTAATGTCTTCCGAGGAGACCGTGAGCATCTCATCCTGATCAAGGAAAAGACTGCCCAAGCACGTAGCGGAAGGGAGTGTGCAGGTGTCCCCTTCCAACCCTCTACAGTTGGAGTTGGTAGGCTTCAAGTTCATAATGAGCCTGCAGATTTCAATGGGCCCCACAAACTCCTGCTTCGAAACCGCAAACATGCCATTCAGCAATGGTCGCCCCGAAATATGGTGAAGTTGAGACTCTTTGAAAACTTCACAGATGCCCTTATCAATCAGTCCCTTGGCCACAGCAAACCAGTCACCGTCTTCCACGAAAACCCGAGGGGTCTTACCAATGTGCTGGTCACATTCAGGGATGACAAAATCCTGGAAATGGTCCACGTAATGAAGTACCCCACCCTGACAAAAATCCCTCAAAGGAAGAAGCCCAACTTGATCAGGAAGAGAAGGCTCCAGAGATTCCCACTTGAGTCGCTTAGCCAGTTTAATCTCATCACCCGAGTAATCAACAGAACGAGTGGAAAAGAACTCATCAAAATCCAAATGGGGTATCTCTTCATCCAGGATGGGGGAAGCACAAACCAAGTTCTGCAATCTTTTCAAGGCCCGAAAGGCGGTCGGGCTGTGCCGCTGCGGAGTTTCCGCTCGAAACCCTGCCAAGCTGTTAAGGCCACATGACATGGCCCCTAGAAAGTCAGCTTTTGACGGGGGATCACACGCAAGGTCATGAGCCGGCAACGGAAACATATCCTTGTTACCAGCCATGGGCTGAGGTCTGCACAAAAGTTCAAGATCCTGAGAACTTTCCATGACATCACGCATGATCCCACCTATGGATGCCACCTTCGCCGGGCTCGAAGTCTTCTGCAAAAGCTCTCGAATTTTTCGGTGAAACATCTGGGAGACAAACCGGTCTTCGCCAGTCCCTCTCCCCTGTAGGTTGATCTCTGAAGCTGCAGCCTCGCTAGCGCCCGAGATGAGTGCCTCGACTGCCGCCTCGGTGAAACTGCCTCTCTCCTCATATGCCTCAACTGCCTCGGAATCCTCACAAGCCTCAACTGCCTCAATCATCTGATGCCTCATTCTCTTCTCACACTGCCTTGCAAGCCGATTTGGGAAGCCTTCACTTTGCCTTTTGGGAGCTTCTGCACTTCTAAGGGTAAGACTTGGGTCCAATGATATGGGATGTTCTCTCACTTTTCTTTCTTCTGCCATTCTGTCTTGGATTCTCTCTTGCCACCTCCTCCTTTCCCACGGTTATTATCATCAGCCCCAGTCTTACCCGCTCCCTTAGTGTCCTTTCCTTTCTTTCCTTTCGAAGTGCCTCGACCGTCGCCTCCTTGACCGAGTGAAGAACGAAGACGCTGCTCCTCTCGAGCAGCCCTTGCTGCTAGGAGACCCTCTTCGTCTCCCATCATGCTCTGTGGATCTGATCTCACTAACTCGAGCTGTCTAGAAATGGACCAGTGTGTGCCTCTACTGGCGCTTTCTAGGCTCTTGAGCCTTTGTGCTAGAATGTCTGCTGTCCAGGCAGGCTGCCCTTTTAGCAAGCCATCCAAGCACGTGGAGATTGTGAGGGCTTCCTGAAGCATAGGGGGTGACATCCCTTGCGCCAGATGTTGCCTCACAAACTGGGTTGTCAAGGGGGGCAACCCGTGCTGCTCCGTGTCGAAGAGTAGCCCGCTTGCTGTAATCAGGGACTCCCTGGCTTCCAACAGTGCCGTTGCAGCCAGAGAGCCCGGATGCTTCTTCCAGATCCTCTTCATCTTGCGCTCCGAATTGAAGAGCCCGCCAGAAAGGCCTCGGGAAGAACTCCCAGACCCGGACGAGCCACCTCCACTGGTAGAAGAGGAGGAGGTCGATCTTTTCTTCTTCTTCTTCTTCCCCCGCCCCAACTTTCTAGCCTTCTTCAAGATCTTCCTACGGGACTTGGGATTCGGATCCAACCCGGTCCCCGAGAACAGAGCACTCAGATCCTTGCGTCCCAGATCACGATCAAGTGATTCAGAACTCTCCTCAGCCTTCGTTATTTCCTTTCGTTGGGGTGGGGCAGCTTCTCTCTTCTCCTTCTTCCTCTTCTTCGCCTTCTTCTCTTTGGGAGAGACTTCTCCCTTATCCTCTGCCTCCTTCTTCTGTCTTTCGGCGTCCGCTCGGAGCACTGCTAACTCGTCCTCGCCGGCCTCATCAGCTCCAGCGACCTTGACCAGGTTGGTGAACCACCTCTCTTTGGCCGGGTCCACCCTTTCAAAGTCGCGCCCATGCACCAAGAACTCGTCAGAGAGAAGGTCATTGCAGTCTGGGGGGCAAACATGAATTGACAGCCGCCTCCCTTCCTTTCCTGTCAACGCCTTGAGAAGGCCCTCATCACGAGTTCCCGTGGCCTCGAGGTCGATGAAGATGTTTCCATTGGAAACTCGAACGCCCTCAAGTTTTCCAACCACCTCAACTTCCCGATGATAGTACGTTCCATTCTTTATCCATATGTGCTCCAGCTTGGACAACTCTGCCATGCTAAGGTCACACAACAGCTTTCGAACTTCACCAGGTTGAGGGTGAGCACCAGGAGCAACTGCCGGTCTTCGAACACCTCTGCGGACAACTGCCGCCGGTCTTCTCAGCGCCACCTTTGCCTTGGGTGGCATGACTCTAGCCCCACCTGCGTCGGCGGTCGTGAAGCTCCTGCTTTGCCCGCTTTGTGACCCCCTTGTTGGTCCCTGAAGACCACCTCGGATGACTCGAGTATGGTATCACCCCCTGCCACCCCTGGCCTCTCTCCTCACGCCTCACAGGGGGTGGGCCAGGGGGGCTGCGAGGCCGGGGGGGATACGGTGGCGACCGGGGTCTCAAGGGCGATCGAGGCCCAGCAGCCCTGTCGGAATGTCTCTTCCCGTCTGATCCTCTAGCACTCCTGGGAGAGCCTTCTTCTCCCCTATCCCTTTGCTTCCGCTGGCGATCCGATCTTTGACTAGGAGATCTTCTATCTCCCGTACTCCTGCGGCGTCGGCGGCTCCTTGATCTGGTACGTCGATCGGCTTTCCTCGGCTTCTTCTCTTCACTTCCGGTCTTGTTCTTGTCCTTGTTCTTGGACTTCTTTGATGGATCCTTCTGCTTGGGCTTCTTACGTCCTTCTTCCACTTCAGGGTCGCAGCCGTCCACTAGCTGCTCAGGACTGGCCCCCGGCTCAACTTTGACCGGTCCTTGGGATCCAACGTGCTCAGGTTCAGGAGGTTTGGACTTTGGGTAGAGGCACTGAACAGACTGCTGGGCTGTAGGAGGTTCTGAAGCGTGGGAGGCTGAGGCGTCGCCCTCCCGTGATGGTTCTTGCTGAGGTTCTTCCTGAGGTTCTTTCTGAGGCTCTGCGGCTTGGGAGGTAGAGGCAATACCCTCCCCTAGAACGTCCTTCTGATCTTGTCCTGGAGCAGCAGGTGGAGTGGCGGTCTCCGGAGGTTGAGGCGGACCTCCCGGATTACCACTGGGAGCTACCTGCCTCCCCTGTGCAGCGCAGGCCGCTAGAGCGTCTCGAAGCTCGCCCTCTAGCACCCGCACGTGGCCCCCAGCCAAAGGCACAAAGCCAGGGTATCGCGATCCCTCGAAGATGAGGGGAAAAACTCGGCCAAAGGATAAGCAGATGGGGCAACCACAGGTATGAGCGTGACCCCACATACAATCCTTAAACCAGAACGCTACAGGGAACAAATAAGGTGTTTCATGTTTATCCCCGAAAAACGTAGGAACATACCCTTACAAACTCAGACAAAAATTAATTATAGAACAGAAAACTTAATTATAGAACAGGCTCCGAACCGTCGCGGAATCGGAATCTGAAGGCAATAAAAGTGCGTGATTTACTGTACTTGCGGAATCCTCACCTTCCGTTCTATATTTTTGACGGTGACTGTATATATATATATATATATGTGAGGAGAGGACCTTTTGGGTTTATTTCGTTCCTAGTCCCAATATGTAAAATTGCCTCCTAGATCAGGTAGTTGATTATATTTATCTGCTGTTGTTGGTNGCTGTTGTTGGTGATGAGGGTTGGCTCTTGAGGGGAGGTCCGGCAAGGCTCTCTCAGCTATGGTCTTACTTTTAAGCACGGGAGGTTGGGAAAGGTTCCCTCAGCTATGGTCTTACTTTTGGCCTTCCTGTACATGTGTGTTGTCTGTTGTTGCTGNCTATGGTCTTACTTTTAAGCACGGGAGGTTGGGAAAGGTTCCCTCAGCTATGGTCTTACTTTTGGCCTTCCTGTACATGTGTGTTGTCTGTTGTTGCTGGGGTGGAAGGGT
>BGPT01003382.1:32103-42464 GCA_003297045.1 Symbiodinium sp. clade C Y103 | reverse complement strand
ATAGTAGCTCTCCAAGTGCTGATGCTCATCACTGGATTGAGGAAAATGGACGAAATAGACCCTAAAGGTCCCTGCCACATATATATATGTATATATATATATACGTATATATATATACGTATATATATATATATACGTATATATATATATATGCATAATTACATATGTTCTCAATATATATGTATATAGTTGTATAATACATATTTGTGCAATATCATCCAATGTTTGGATTGGAACATGTAGCGGCTCATTCAATACCCAGCCATCCACCGTACCTTGGTCACACCCGCACGCTGCCCATGTTGAATGGGTGCCACCTTCGCGGTGCCCAAAGCGAGCGCCAGGGCTTCAAAACGTCGATAAAAGTGCTTCGTAAAACTATGGCACAATGTATGACAGGCTTTGATACAACTTGTACAATCAACACGGTTGAAAAGTATCAAATTAATCATCACTGTATAAGTCGACCCAACGCACAGGTTTGCCTGCTTAACATCAACAATTCTAGGGAAATGGAAAGCAGATTGGCCTGGTGGAGAACCTTAAGAGAGAACCAATGAAGTGAAGCTAAATTAGTCAAGTTAGTTGAGTTAGTAAATACGCAATAGAGTCACATTGAAAATAGGATAACAAAACAGTGCACTGAACGTCTGCATCACCTCCACCAAAAGAGCTTCAACCAGTCTGTGGTGAATAACTGTAGTTGATTTACCACACTTTACCAAAGCTGACATGGGAGTTTCTGAATTTCGGCCATGCAAAAATCATGACATCCCTCAAACTGTCAACCCCCGCAGGCCTAGGCTTCAAAGATTTTTAGTTGGCTATGGCCCTGTGATGCCACATGGCTCAATTCAATTGAGTAACACGTTGACATTCTATCGGGTCTCTTGGGCCATGGTCGGAGGGTGTTTTCACAGTTGTTCGTGAAAATGGTGATGGTATGAAAACCAAAGCTTTGTTTTGCGCAGTATGCAATTGACTAGGACCTGGTGCTTTAGAAAGCAAGTCATGCTCCCCAAAAAAGAGTAGCCAGAGGCTATTTGGGATAGTTGCCCCGACCTACCCCGACTATATAACATTATAATATAACCATCATTCCAGTGACAGCGCAGTGAGGTCGCTGTAATTTATCCAAATCAATCCTCACTTCACGGCTTGTCCTCGCTCCGAACCACGCTGCCCCAGGGTGGCCCGGCGAAGGAAAGTGCAGCCCGCACTTGTCGCCACATCTGCGGGCCGGAGACCTGGCAGCCCATGCCCCGTGGAACCACCACTGTCACCCGCCAGCCCGGCGCCGTTGCCGTGTTCTGGCCTAATTAATCATGCAATATCGTATCACGTCATCTTTTGAATCAGACCACACTAAATCACATCATAAATAACATTATAAATTCATATCATATCAGATGACATCATCTAATTCTAAAAAATATCACTCAATTAATGTATACATCAGTGATACTATAATCATTTATACATACATATATATCACATGAATTCACATGATATCATGAGAGTATGGAACCACGAAAGTCAACATCTTGCGCGCCTCATGCCGATCCCCGCAGCCAATCAGCAGCAACAGGGCAGTGAGGAGACCGGCTTGTCCTGAATTGCTTGGCAAACTCCTTCCAGCCTCAGTTGTTACGAACAGCCAAAACATCCTAGGAAACTTCAATGCACCTACCAAACTTGGCATTTTCGATCAGAACTCTCTCACCCAAAACAAGGCTTCACACCAACATCAACTGGATTGCGCCACGAATGCCCCGCAGTTCAGCTGCGATGGCGTCGTGCACTTCTTTCAAAAGGAAATGGTTCTGCGACAAGTGGAACTGAACAGAACTGAACCATGCAACTGAACCATGCAGATACAGCTACTGGATGCTACTAGATGCTATGTACTGAATAGTATATACCTTGGCAGCCAGCACCAGTGTCTCCAAATTGTCCAATTTTTGGAAAAATAAAAAAAAACAACATGTTGTGAACATTTGTGAGCAGCACGCAACAGCACCCTCTAAATGTTCTGGTTCCTACTGCATCCACTTGACACTGCAACTGCTGTCAGCTTCCCTCCTTCAGGACATCCCAAGGACCGCCGTTGCGGAAGGTTTCCATCAATTGGCTGTGCAAGGGCGTCACCATGGCCCAGTAGCGCCTCGGTTCAAGATTACTAGACATGGGGCTAGATCCGGCTAGATGGGTTAGATTTCTGGGTCAAGTTGGATCAGCAATGCTGCAGCAATTTAACGCCTATGGGAATCGTGTGCTGTCATTGAGCTCCCTGGCTCCCACCCAGACTTCAGGCTCTGAAGCTCCGCGAACAACCCTCCTCACCGAGCATGTTGGGACGTCATCCCCATTGACACAGCGTTTTGGAATGGCTTGTAGACGTCATCAAATGCAATCAGTCACACGCCGTAGACTGGAGTGACCCTTGAAACATTCATTGTCAACGACATCAAAGCAAGACCGGTTCCAGGTGCTTTGTCACTCAAGATGCCCCCTTCCAGAGTTTCACACTGCCGGCGCCAATTTCAGCCTCCAAATACCCTGTGAACAAAACCAAAATTTCAAACATCTTTAAAAACATAATCATTCACGAACCTGAAATATCCTGAAATAATGCTATTTTGGGATGGTTATGGACCCTTACTAAGCATCATTCCAGTGAGGTCTTTATACTTATCCAGAAACATGCAATCCGGTTGGATTAATCCTGAAGCTGAGTTCGGCCCGATATTTGGAGAAGAAAGGCGTCCTGCGCTGTGCCCAGGAGGCAGGGAAAGATCCGGTGGCCTCGTGTGCGTAGCACCACAGCGTAGCACCACATGCCATCAATTGACATCATAGAAGGAATGACTGTTGCCCAACAAATTAATTGATGCTAAATAATCGGGGTTGCCATTCCCGGGGGTAACCTGTCCCCCGGCTTTTGTAGCTACAAACGTGACTTTAGACCACGTTTCTACAAAAAGATGATCCAGCAAGAAAAATGAGCCTACAAAAGCGTTTCCCAGTCAGGAATTTCCATGATACTTTTGTAGGGGCTTCCTGAAGTGTTGTGGAATCACTATTGTAGTGAAATTGAGGTTTTTTTTTGCGGATGGTCCAGGGACATAGGTTAGTTTTGTAGTGATTCTGTGGGCTTATTTTTCTCCATTTGCTCCACCGTCCCACCCACGCATTCCCAATCTGTTTTTTTTCACGTTCTTCGCGATGGATTGTTTGCACATGTTTGCACAGATGTTCACGTACTGGTTATGTATTGGCAGCGAATTCAATTACAGGGTACGCATTGGCAGCGTGTTCATATACTGGTTACGTATTATTGGCAGTGAGTTCACTTGAAAACAATTCATTCCAATTCCAAGAGCGAAATCTGTTGGTATCATGGGGTCGGGGTTTGATACTGCAGGGCACTACCGTTCGTCTCTTGAACCAAGNTTCCAAGAGCGAAATCTGTTGGTATCATGGGGTCGGGGTTTGATACTGCAGGGCACTACCGTTCGTCTCTTGAACCAAGTTCTTTTGCAAAACGGTGGGAGGTTATGCAGCCCCTTGTTTATACTACAAAATGGGCTGCATACCCCCCAGTGTCTACAAAATGGTTACGCATTGGCAGCGTGTTCATCAGCTGGTGACGCATTGGCAGTGAGTTCAAGTACAGGTTACGCGTTGACAGCGTGTTCATATACCCCTCGTTTATACTACAACGGTCTGGCAACCAAGTTTGACGTACAAAATGGTCCAGCACAAAATCTCTGCTCACAAAGCTCTGCTCACAAAACGGTCTCGTGANCTGGCAACCAAGTTTGACGTACAAAATGGTCCAGCACAAAATCTCTGCTCACAAAGCTCTGCTCACAAAACGGTCTCGTGAGCAGGTCTTGCTTTTAAAGCGGTCTAGCAACCAAGTTCTTCTTGCAAAATGGTGGGGGGTTATGCAACCCCTTGTTTATACTACAAAATGGGGCGCGTGCCCCCAGCGTCTACAAAATAGTTACGCATTGGCAGTGTGTTCATGTACTGGTTATGTATTGGCAGCGAATTCAATTACAGGGTACGCATTAGCAGCGTGTTCATATATACTGGTTACGTATTATTGGCAGTGAGTTCAATTGAAAACAATTCATTCCAATTCCAAGAGCGAAATCTGTTGGTATCATGGGGCCGGGGTTTGATACTGCAGGGCACTACCGTACGTCTCTTGAACCAAGTTCTTTTGCAAAACGGTGGGAGGTTATGCAGCCCCTTGTTTATACTACAAAATGGGGTGCGTGCCCCCAGTGTCTACAAAATGGTTACGCATTGGCAGTGTGTTCATGTACTGGTTAAGTGTTGGCAGCGAGTTCAATTACAGGGTACGCATTGGCAGCGTAATCATATATTGGTTACGTATTATTGGCAATGAGTTCAATTGAAAACAATTCATTCCAATTCCAAGAGCGAAATCTGTTGGTATCATGGGGCCGGGGTTTGATACTGCAGGGCACTACCGTACGTCTCTNGAAATCTGTTGGTATCATGGGGCCGGGGTTTGATACTGCAGGGCACTACCGTACGTCTCTTGAACCAAGTTCTTTTGCAAAACGGTGGGGGGTTATGCAGCCCCTTGTTTATACTACAAAATGGGGTGCGTGCCCCCCAGTGTCTACAAAATGGTTGCGCATTGGCAGTGTGTTCATGTGCTGGTTATGTGTTGGCAGCGAGTTCAATTACAGGGTACGCATTGGCAGCGTGTTCATATATTGGTTACGTATTTTTGGCAGTGAGTTAAATTACAGGTTATGCACTGACATCGTATTCATTTACTGGTCACGTATTGGCAGCGAGTTCAATTACAAGTTACGCATTGGCAGCCAAGTCCTTGTTACAAAGCGGTTTAGCACCCAAGCTCGGCTTACAAAACGGTCTGGCCACAAACATGTTCTTTCTAGTGTCTTTTAGCCCCTGTTAGATCCAGTCAGTATCACTCCGAAGCAGGTGAGTCCGAGCAAAAGCTTTCGCCATGCTCAGACTGCCCCAATCCAAGATCATGCTTGCGCATGTCTCTTCATGGTCTGCTTCAGAACGACACCAACCAAATCTGACGGTTAAACCAAATCGTTTTATAGCAAGCACAAGTTCACCCTTTCTACAGTCGAAATTCAAACAGGGATCGCAGGTCAACGTTTGGCTTCGGCACCGGGCCCCTACTATCTCCAACGATCTCTCACCTCTCGCCCCTCTCTCCACGGGGGTATTGAACACAGACCTAGCAGTACTACAAAATTATTTGGAACTACAATTTTTTGGGGCACAGCTTATATACAAATGATATTAACCAACATTTCATACCACTACAAAAGACTCTTGGTTTTCCAGAAGGCAAACTGGTAAATTNCACAGCTTATATACAAATGATATTAACCAACATTTCATACCACTACAAAAGACTCTTGGTTTTCCAGAAGGCAAACTGGTAAATTTATACAATTGAGATCTTGGTTCGGGCCCACTGAGAAAGCCTACAAAGTGTACAAAACTACAAAAACCAAGCTCACAGCAAATATGCCACTACGGAATGGGCTACTACAAAGCGCTTTGTAGGGGTCCCAGGTTCTTGGCTTTGTAGAGGTAATAGTATCCCCGATGCTAAATATATATATATATATATGTGTGCTGTGTAAGATCATGTAAGCATGATTTGCACAACAATATGGTATCATGATTGCAAGCATTGTCAGGCACAAGATGGCACATGCATCTCTTAACATCTCCATGCCAAGGCCGCCACATCATTTCCACCAGAACTTGCAACGCAGTGAGACCTTGAGGCGCCACAAATATTGTCAGGTACAGTGGCACATGGTTTTCATGGCATCTAGTGGCCATGAACATGCTCCTGTCGCATCCCCCTGTATCGGTTGGGTAGTAGGAATGTTGACTCCTATCTTTTAAGAGTTTTAAAGACCCTTATTAAAGCAGGTGGTATAACCATGTATAACCCACCATAATAGCCAATCAAGTGTATTATTTTATGCATTTTTACTGCAAAGTGAACGGCACATATTCAATAATTACATGCTGCGTTTGCGGATACGTAAATGCACATGAATCCATCTGATACGATTCGAACTTCTGTTGTTCTTGCTGCCTTGCAAATGTGATCATTTCCGTTCCTGCAATCGAAGTCTCAGCACTCTGCCGAGAGAATGCATGTCCAACCGCGTCCGATATTCGGAGCGAAGCGTTGGATTGTGTCTGAGCAGTGTGGGAAGGTCACATAAATTCAAACCAAATCAGTGGAAAAGCGAACGTTTGCCAGAAAACGAGAGACATGGTGGGATGTGAGGCCAATACCGTTCAATGATATGATCTGTAGACTCCGTAATTACTCCCTAGAATGATGCCATTTTTTTCTGATGCGCATCCGTGGCACTCTGAGCCGTGCACTCCAACTCTGTCCAGCCAAACAGGAACTGAACCTTTCAGCGGGAAGTGTTTTCTAGGAAACTTGTCGGCAAAAAAGTTGCCAATAGGCAATGAATGTCTATGAATACATAGATGAATACATAGATGAATACATATGGATACTATCCTTTGTTTCGTGGGTAAATCACCTACAGAGATTTTCCAACAAAACCCAAAGGCAAGGGCTGGTCAGGCTGGTTGTCATGACATGGCCACCGTCGACCAAGGCTGCGACCCATGCGGAAACTGGCCAGTACCTGCCTGGGAACAGTGGCTGGGGACAGTCTGATATGAGCTCAATGAGATCATCGAAAATGTCTCGTAAACATTTGTAAACAATGAATACACTGTCCGATGTTCCAGTGGTATCCATTGTTGTGCGCAGCATCGAAGGTTCAAAAAAGATCAAGCAAGTATGAACATACCCTACCTCTTCACCAATCATGGAAATAACAAACAAAAAGTCGAAGCTGAAAATAAGTGGATGATTCTGGATCATATTTTCCCATATTTTTCCACAAGCTGTTCCCTCATTAAACGGACCCCAACATTCACCACCTTGAAAACAGAGCTTTCACAGCGGCTGAGACCAGGACAGTCGCCACCGACATCCAGGTGATGCCAGGAGGTGGCCCCATCCTGGATCCAGCTCCGTACGAACGAGACACTGAAGAACCATATACTATATATGAAGAGTATTCATCACATTGGATAAGTTTTTGAGATAGTAAAAGGCATTTCCACAGCATTCACAAAACAGGCTCAGCTTCTGCCTGTCCCATCCTGGTGAGGCCGAGAGCCGGTTCCTGTCAATTTCATCAGATTCACAGCGGATTGCCGGGTGCTGGGTGCCGCTTTCCATAGCTTTCCATCCCCCATGGCGCTGGCACCTGGACGTCACCGTGCCAGCTTTGCACGTCCACCGCCAGGCCGAAATCCACCAAGCCTCGCCCATGCTATGGCCACATAATGTCACATAAATATGTGGGCCATCCATCTATCTATCTAAATCTAGTCTAGTCTGATCTTATCTTATTTTGTTCTATCTATCTACCTATCTACGAGTACATGGTATTGCTAGCATCCCACTCAAAGATAGTCAGTGCTTGCCTAGTTGTTTGCGGTATCGGTGGATGGGTAGCTCCATCACGACTCTGTCACACATCACTTTGATTCATTCTGCATTTAGAATGACATTGCCTAAGGTCCTGTGGACATACATGCCATGGACACCTGGCAGTCTCATCTGCAGCTAGGGAGCCGTATTTCGGATTTGGACCATTGGCAAGGTCGATCAAAATGTTGTGCCTGAGAACAGCCAGTGGCTGAGTCAAAGTATGGAACCTGAGATCTCATGAGAATCATGATACGTTCATCCACATCCTGTGCCTGACTTTTCTGGATCCTGTTTGGGCTGCAGATGCAATGTTCTACCCATGCTTTTGCAAACAATCTAAGCCACGTATATCCACATTACATTCAGTCTCCAAATATAAATCTACATCAAATCTAGGCACACGGATTCCAAACGGTCATAGATGTACTGTACGTCATGTGTGAAAGCAGTGGTGCATGCCTTGCGTCAAGGCGCTGTGCATTTGAAAATAAATGCCCTGTTCTCAAACAAACCCGAATGTACAGCCAATTACATGTTCATGCAGCGAAGTCTGGTGGCTATGCCCATGACGCATTGACGTCGCGATGGTAGGCAAGGGCAGCCTTGGAGAAGGCACTCAGAAGGAACCAATTTGGCCAAAATGCGGATCAATGAGGCACCTAACAAACCTACCAAAATGATAATCCATTCCGATCCATTCTTTGTTTCCAGCATTTTAAATGTTGTCGGAATTTTCTATGAAGTCTGGAGAGATCATGATAGATTTATATCATTTCATCTCTGATCAAGCTCGGGAGCGTTGGGGGTACTTTAAATTTGCATATGAAATTGAATCACCAATCGAGCAATATCTGTGGCCCAAATGACCTTTGGGGCACCGCCATCATTGTGAGCACTTGGAAGATCCAAAATGGAAAGGTGTTGGACGTCGGACGATTTCGGAGAAACCGGAAATAGCTATGCTGGCTGGACCATACCAAACTGATAGCCTAGTTCGGGGAAGTGTACAACTGCGATGCTAGTAATAGCGTGAGGCGCTGAGTTATGCGGTTATGCAGTTCTGCAAGTAGGTTTCAAGCAGGGTGCAGCAGACTTTTACAATCCTTTACACATCTTCAAGCAAAGGGATGTTCGAAAATCCGACACTGTACAATCTGGCTGGAACAAAGCCCTGCCGGCCTGCAAAACATACTGTAGTAATGCTCACGATACTCCACAATAATCATCACATTTTCGGACTGTCTGGCTCCCTCGGCATTTGCGGAGGTACACAATAATCATCGATCCAAACTCATCACTACATATCACTAAATCCATCCAGATCCTCCATTGCAATCCATTCTTTATAATTCTATGTTAGTATGATTTAGTATGTATATGATATGTGTAAACAATTTATGCATATAAAAATATATACAGTAAAATATATACATATGTATATATATATATCCTTCTTTCACCCTGCAGCTTAAGACCCGAGAATTTTGAGGATCCCGGCGATGTCTTCGAATGCTGGCGCCAGCTGGTCGAGGAGCTGCCAGGCAAAGTGGAAGGCCTCTGTGGTGCACTGGGGATGAAAAAGTGGAAACTCCTGGGGCCATTTGGATCCATTTTTGGATCTATTTTTGGGACATTTTTGGCACATTTTGGGACGATGTCGAAGAAGTAGAGTTTAGTAAAGGGACAACAACTATCGTACATCTATAGCTATATATATATAGATAGAGAGAGAGAGAGAGAGATCCATCCTGTGTGTGTGTGCTATGACTTCGTGAGACCTGCATTTTCCTGCCCAAAAAATCGCAGGACTGCGTCACGGCATCGACTGTGCCAGCCTCATTCATGCTCTCGATTCGGTTCGCAGCATACCCTTAGAGCTCGAGTCTCCCCAACAGCCATGCTGCAGAATAAGCTATAATAATAGCCTCATAGGGCCGGGGAGGCTCCAGATCAAACCGTGAGTTCGACATGAAACCCGGAAAATGGTGTTGCTGAAGCGGACGTACCGGTCAGGGGCACAAGTTATACGGGTGCTACGATCTTGAGGCCGCGACGCTGGTCTCGGAGTTGCTCTTCCTGCCTTACCCTCGCGGCCGAGATTTGGAAGGCAGCAACTGGTTGGTTGGCAATGGTACTAGTCCGAAAAAAACTTGGCATGTCTTGGCTGTTAAGTGTCAAACACCTCGATTGTCTTGGGCCATGTGAGACATATGAATCCTTATCTATTGATCTATTGGTCATGATTGTGATAGACAAACTCAACCCTCTCGCCCATTGGGGAGCTTTGATGAATCACACCCAATGATTCTGCTGCACCTGCGCCTCAGAAAATCGTCTAATGGCTGCCCAGGCAAACGTGTCATTGCCTTGGTCATTGCTGGCTGCATGGGCTATGGCGTAAAGGACTGTGCTGTCAATGGAGTTCTGACAAGTGAGAAACAGTTGAGGAAAAGGATCCATGTTGTCTTTAGATGTCTCCAGTCAGGATTCATGTGTATATGAATGTTGTCTTTAGATGTCTCCAGAAAGGATTCATGTGTATATCCCTGTTGTCTGTAGATGTCTCCAGAAAGGATTCATGTGTATATCCCTGTTGTCTGTAGATGTCTCCAGAAAGGATTCATGTGTGTATGAATGTTGTCTGTAGATGTCTCCAGAAAGGATTCATGTGTATAGGAATGTTGTCTTTAGATGTCTCCAGAAAGGATTCATGTGTATATCCATGTTGTCTGTAGATGTCTCCAGAAAGGATTCATGTGTATATCCATGTTGTCTGTAGATG
>BGPT01003382.1:6499-32085 GCA_003297045.1 Symbiodinium sp. clade C Y103 | reverse complement strand
TATTCTATGTTTATTCAAGTTTATTCCTACATCATCACATTCTTCACAGATTCTTTATGTTTGCATCTGTGGGCTCCGCAGGAAGCCGAAGATGCTCTGCTTTCATCAGGCTGTAAAGGTGCAACCAAGCTCCCAGCCAAACGCACACGACACAGGCCGTCTGAGAGTCGCGACGTGTCGGAGCCTGGCCAAGTAACTCAATTGTGCCAATGACCGGCAAAATGTCACATCTTGAATTGTTCTGATGTGATACTATTAGACTTAGAACTCTATTCGATATACTATATACTACTGTAATCTACTGTAAGGATTCAAGTCGGATTCAAGCCCTTTTGACTGATCCCTCTTCTCATGAGTACTCAAGGTATCACAACCGATCACAGCCAGCAAAGGTTGGCGTTCACTTGCTGGGTTCCTGCTGCAATCTTACATGCTATACTCTCTATACTAGGATGCTGTCAAAATGGAAAACTCTCACAACAGCGCCGACAGCCTACAAGGACAGGGAGAATAGAGGCCTCGAGCATTTCTGTGGAACGATTGAGCCGGGCAGCTCCTTTCGACCAAAAATATTGCTGGCTTTCTTATCATGGACACACATCTTTTGGGAATGCATATTATATGTCTATATATATATATATATCATTGACGAATCTTATCCAATGGCAGTGCGACGCAAATTCTGCTACACGCACTGTAAATTAATTACCGTGTAAACTGTGGTGTTGCAGCAGCAGCTGCTTGCTTGAACTTCGTTGACTTTGTCCGCCTTGCTCATCCGAAGATTCAAAGATTTGAAAGCACTGATTGCTATAAGATTGACACTAAGGCAACCACAGAGTCCATCTTGCCTGGCTCCTGCAGTCAAAGCCATGCTGGTGGACATGAGTTTGCCATAAGTTGGCCTTTCTTCATGACATGAAGTCAAGAACAGCAAGGGTTTTGTTGTGATAAATAAACGTCTTAAAAAAAAAAAAAACATAAAAACCAACAGTTGTCGGACTTTTCTTTGACCACCTTCGCAGGCATGCTTTTACTTTCTTTACAATCGATACAGTAAGCAATCATCAACGAATGGCCGCTGGTCTCCTTGCCCTTGAAGGACTCCAAAAGTCTTCCCTCAAACTGCGCATTGTTCAGATCCTTGACAGGGACCATGGGTGGTTTCCATTGCAAGTCCTTGTCTTCGTGGCTCTTCTTCTGAACATAGATTGACATGGCTACGGCGGCTATGGATTAAGGGGCACCCTGAACCCCCAAGTAATCGGAAAAGGATGTTTATCCCCGCAAATATGGCAGGCATCATGTTCGGTTTTTAACCCATCTGGCGCAGGTTGACTTTTCTGGTGTGCTATCTTCACGTTTCCACGTGTTTAGTCATCTGCTCTATCCAGCCACACGAACTAATGCATATTGCAATGTGACGGGAGCTGAATGCCAAGCCGTGTTTACATATTTAATCAAGCGTCACGCTTGTGAGTCGAATTCAAAATGATAAACTGAGACCATGAGACCCGAGGGAAAAACATCTGTAGCAGGCCCTTGCCGGCAGAAGATGTAGCGACATTTGAGTCTACAGTCGAAAATGGATTGGAAGGCCCGTGGGCAGCACTACTTTGACGTGGCATACACAAGTCTTCCTCTACCACTGCTCAGTGGGCACCACCTAGACCCATCTGGTAGAAATGGGGTCTTTTCTGCCAATCCCATCGGAACTGGAAGATTCCAGTGGGCATGAGCTGCCGAAAGACAACTTCGCATTGGCTGTGAGGCTTCAGCCTGTGGCTGTGGTGAAGCAGCGTCAGCCTCTGCCATCGGCTTCCACAGGAAGCGAAGGAGAACGAACTGCCTTTGGAGGTCGCTGAGGTTGGCGGTGATGAATGGGGATGAACGATAGCCCCGGCAGCAGCATGTTCACCATTGCCTTGCCGAGGTCAGAAGCAACGGCCATGGCACGCAGTGAGTCCGGGTGATTCGACTCGACATCGGGCTGGCGCGAGACGTAGCTATCTGAAAGTCTTTGCGCGCGTTGAGCCCAGGTGTTCTCTGAGGCATACATCATCCATCATCATCCACTGTGCTCAATCAATATATGTTATAATATATATATATATAAGTCACCCAGTAAATGTTCGAACGTTGAATGTGCTAGCATGTGCAAGCAATCAGTCACCTTGTTTCAAAACACCAGTGACAAGACTGTTTTTTTCCAGATTGTTTGTGATGTTCAATGTGATTTCTTGATGCATTGCTTGCCACTGCTCTGGCTGCCAGTTGCTGAGATAGCGACGGCATCGCAACGGCACAAGATCTCTTTCAGAGCCAGTGCTGGGCCGCCCCCAGTCCTCGGCCAGGCAATGCAGGGAATACATTGACTTGGAAACAAAGAGAGGGAGGTATCCACGTATGAGCACTCATCTATACTTCCATTCCGACACCTTTGTTATTCTTTGTTTCTAAGGGGCTTATTGATACGGGAGGTTCTCCTTTCATGAGCAGTCAGGGAATCGCGGAGCTGTGTGCTTCCTTTTCTGGACCCCGCAAGTTGAAGCTCTCTATCAGAGACTCACACATTGCAATGACAATGTGTGGCAAGCCGCAAGCATGCGCACGCGCAGCTTCCCGCCACGGTTTGGCCCCATACCGGCCCACACCTACAGCTGCAACAGCTGCAGTGTGTAGGCAGCGTCCCAAAGAGGAATGTCATCGCTAAGTGGCACATCTGACCCTACATTCCATGTCTGTGCCTGGCGGACCGCTGCTGGAGAGACTGACAAGGCTTTCACCATGTGCTCCTTCAATGAAATTATCCACAGGCATATTCATTGGGAGAAACGATATCAAAACGGCAGCAGCGGGCCAAATGATGTAGCCCACTGTTGTCCACAGGTAGTGCGGTTGCGTGAGCACCTTCCCTATCCGCTTTCAAGTGCCACGATCCTTGCTGAGCCACAATGCACCAATATCCTTTGGCAGCTGCTTCAAAGTTTGAGTCAATGTCGAAGTGAAGGTGGGCAAAATCACAGCATCCTCCAAGACTAGCGGCTTGCCGCTCTTTGCGCCCTCCATGCCTTCAGGTGCGAAGCGCATCTGGGCCGTGCTGTGCTCCAGGTCTTGACCACGTCGCAAGGGATCTGACCCTGCAGCAGTGAGGCGCAGTTTCAAGGAACATTTTTGGCCCGGCCTAGGCTTCCAAACGATCTGGACGATCTAGGTTAATGACCACGGCACGAAGGCCACGCAGTCTTGAGGACTGCTCGATTCTAGCTGTTGCAGCTGTTGCAGGTGTTCCAGCTGCTCGCTTGGTTGAGGTCCTCTGAGTCTTCTTGACTGTCTTGCTCTTCATCATCGTTGACAAAGACTTTTGCTTCATCACTTTCATGAGCAAGTTCTGCAGATTTCTGCAGCCTACCTACTTAGCACTGGAGCTTCTGGGATTTGATGCCAAAGCTGCAAACAGCAAGAGATAGCAGGAGGCTTGAAACGAGAGCCGCATTCTCACGGTATCTCACAAAATGCATCAAAAATCACGAAAGCAGCGAAATGAGACAAAGAAATGATGAGAAAAACTAAAGTGAATGTAAGGCTGACACTGCTCTGCTTCCCAAACAGTTCCAAAGCTTCCCATGCCTTAGAATCAACAGCTCCTTGCATCATAAAATTCTCGTAACACAATGGGAATGCAACATAGGCCGGGTATGGAGAGCCTCCTGTGTCTTGCTATTGCTTGGACTTGAGTCACCTGCCCAAGGGTCGCGTGATACGACAGGTGCCGCCACCAGTTATGATGGGCAGAAGAGCCTCAGCCAGCAGCGTCTACATCTTTACAGTCTTTAAATCTAAAGACACCTAAAACCAGACTGTTGAGAATGCTGTAGTAAAATATCGCACCAGTGAAGGAGAAGCAAAAACTAACGGGCGCACACACAAACAAAACTAAGATCAAACAACCATGCTCTGCACGCACAAAATACTACTCAGGAAACCACAACACAAACAGCTGCGTACCCACACGCACTCAAGTATTTTTAACTGTCAGGTCACATTTGCTCAAGTGCCTGCCCCCGCACCCACAATCCATTGAATAAAAACTAGTGACCAACGAAGATTCCAGCATGCGAATTCCCAAAAAAAAGAGCTGAACCCACTGGATAGAATATATCGGATCAACGCAATGAGAAGAATCCAATGCCATGTAAGGAAAACAACTTGTTTGATGGTTTGAAGATTTTTGAAGCCTTCTCTATCCACTGAGCTCCGCGCACCCACACAGAGTTCCTGCGGACACAACAAACACAAGACTCTTGAGAGGCATATTGAGGCAAGTAGGAAGTGTCTTCACGGCTCTCTCCAAGCAAACACCAAATTAGGAGGGTACAAGTGGGGGAGCCATGCAGGGCGGCATGAAGCAAGGAGGTGCCTGCGATTCACACGGCCTGTGCTTGTGGCATCATCCCCATAGGCCTAGGCTTTAGGCAGCTTGTTTGGAATGCCTCTGTTCAAACTCAATTTGTGCAAGTCCACAACTCTAAATTGCAGGTCCTTGCACGCACATCTATGCCAAAGAAATCCCATCCCAGAAGCTCTTGCTGCTTCAATTGGCAGCAAGTGCCACAAATCAACCAGAAGAAGCCAATCAGAACGCGGCACAAGAGCCCAAGAGTAGATCCTGTGTACATCTGGTGTTGTCGTTGGCATCTTGGCACCACACCCCACATTTTGTTGCATTGCATGCATGTCGCCTGACAAGGCTCACGGACATGAAATGACCTGGTACAACTTCGTCGTCAGGAATGGTGGAACCGGTGAGACGCTTTCTTCTTCGTGGCTTAGTGTTCACCAATTCCATCCGTACATCTCTTGGATGTTAACCTACAAAGCACCAACCCAAACTTCACCTTGGCCTGTTGGCGTAATGGGCTTCTTGATGCCTCGGCCGCGCAACAAGCTTGGGCCATGTCTCTCAAGGGGCCAAGAACTCAGCGGCAAACGCTTACTCTTGTCATGCTCGAAGTGACAAAACCTGAGCCCCAGAAATTCACAGCTGGGTATGGGAATGGATCAGAACCCTGCTACCCTGATGAATCCCGAACTGGCTGGCAAATGGCTGGTCATCTCTCCCAAATATGGTGTCACAACGTATTGCATGTGTATGTATATATATAATAATATATTATATTGTATTATATTATATTATATCATATCATCTTATATTATATTATAGCATATTGTATTATATTGTATTGTATCATATGATATTATATCTTATATTCTATTATATTATGTTATATTATATTATACTATATTTTATTTTATTTTATATTCTATTATATTCTATTATATTATATTATGTTATATTATATTATATCATATTATATTATATTATATTTTATATCATATTATATAAAATATTATACTACATATTATATCATATATTATATTGAGAGTGCGACGCCTGGAGGCCCCATTTTTACGATGTTGTTTGCGTATTTTTGTTATTTTTGATATGTTTATATACAATGTGGTTCCTAAAGAACCTATTATATAAAAGATCGTTAGGATGATAAACATGCCGGTTCCAGAAACTTAGAGTCTGATGCAAGAACTTATGGCAATCACGTTTGTATACATGTGTGTCCTTGTCAATGGAGTCTACCTGAACTTGCCATTGCTATGTACATGTTTCTCTGGCAAACCAATGATGCAAGCATACAGGAAANGTATACATGTGTGTCCTTGTCAATGGAGTCTACCTGAACTTGCCATTGCTATGTACATGTTTCTCTGGCAAACCAATGATGCAAGCATACAGGAAACTTCGCAAATAGTGTCCCATACAAGCTGCAGAAACAGATAGCATACCTATACACGACACATGATCATGTTTTGCAAATTATTATCAATACCTAATGCTTAATCAGATAGCACAAGTAAATCTCTTTGCTAAAGCAGATTAGCTTTCTAACATCACCATAGCTATATAATTGCCAGTCCAGTAGTTTATCTATATTGCTTAGACTGGCTGCGTTTACATTTTCAACTTAAAGTTTGGGATTTACAACATCATGGGAGATGCACGCAATTGTTTTTGTGAAGGATGTATCAAGGGTTCAAAATTGACATCTCACAAGACTGCCCTGGATTAAACTTACTTTTGCCCAATCATCATATAACAACAGGGCAACGTTGATCCCATATGCACCTAGTAGAGATCAGCTTTAATATAAACTTACTTTTGCTCAATCACCATACAACAGCAGGGCAACGTCAATCTCACATGCACCTAGCAGAGGTCAGTTTTAACCCAACATAGCAGCACCATTCCATAGACTTTGAGATTTGAGATAGGAACCACTAGAAGAAATCCGTGTATGCATGCTACTTTTGTCATTAAGAGTCACCTTGGTAAATTGAAAGGTAAATTGAAAGCGGCATTGACTTGTAAATGTTTCCCTCCCAAACCAAGAGTGCAAGCAAACAAAGAGCGTAGAATTAGTGTCAATAGCACATATTTGGACATTACATGTCATCATACGTTTAAAATTACACATATATATATATATAACTACATTTTTTCCCAAGATTTTAGCTCAGAATGAAAGAAATGTTGTTTCCAAGGTTTTAGCCAAGAATGAAAAACATTTCAAAAACCTTAAAATACCATTGGTTTTTGCTACTTTTCCATCCAAGACATCAAAAAACCCTAAGGGTTTTTCAATGGAAGCTTCCTCAAGGTTCCAAGACTTCATTTAAAAAACTTGAAAACAGCTAGTTGTTTTCAATATTTGGGGATGAAAAGTGCTAAAAACCAGTGGTTTTCCAAGGTTTCAGTCAAGAATGAAGGTTGTGTCTTCCCAAGGTGATTTTTGGAAATCTCCAGGTTCCCAGAGATAAGGATTTTGAGGATTTTGGGTGTATGGGGGGCGGGGGGGGAGGGTACGATAGATTATAGATTATAGTAAATATTATGTTATATATCTTATATTGTATATTATATTGTATATTACATTGTATATATTGTATATTATCTTGTATATTATTATATTGTATATTGTATATTGTATATTATACTATATTATATTTTTTTTATATTATATTATATTATATTATATTATATTATAGTATACTATACTATACTATATTATATTATATTATATTATATTATATTATATTAGATTATTATTATATTATATTGTATTATATTGTATTGTATTATATTATATAATATTGTATTATATTGTATTGTATTTTATATTATACAATATTATATTATATTGTATTATATTGTATTGTATTATATTATATTATACTATATTATATTCTATTGTATTGTATTATATTATATTATGTTATATTGTATTATATTGTATT
Organism: Symbiodinium sp. clade C Y103; assembly: GCA_003297045.1. NCBI lineage: Eukaryota > Dinophyceae > Suessiales > Symbiodiniaceae > Cladocopium > Cladocopium sp. clade C. The sequence goes on along the minus strand of BGPT01003382.1, from coordinate 24,714 downwards.
ATATTTCATTATATTACACTATACTATATTAATATATAATATATATATTATTATCTTATATACATATTATATATATATATATTATATGATATAATATATATATATATATATTATATATATATATGTATATTATAATGTATATATATACATACATTATATACACCAACTTTGAAATTCTTTTGATCCATTCCCCTACGGCTCCACTATGGCATAGTCACTATGGCTCTGCTATGACAGACAAAAAACACTGAAGAGTTGAAGTTGTCGGCGCCTGCATTCATATCCATTTGAGCATCGCCCCTTGGGATGAAAGCAGCAGCGCTTGCAATCACCTGCCGAAGCAACACAATGCTGTCAATTTCACGGTTGCACAATATCTCAGAATGTCGGGAAATGACGGGAAATGCATTGGAAATGCCATGAAATGGCCATGGGTTGACATCTGGCAACAGCTGTCGCTTCACCTGTGAAGTGCCCAGCAGATCCTGGGCTGGGGAGAAGGTCGATCAAAAAATGCGGCTGTCAACGTCTCACAGTTGTCCCACCAGCACTTCAGGGAGAGGATCTGAGAGGATCTAAGGTGTCGGCCAATGGATTGCAGGCCGTTGTCTTTGTAGTCAGCCATTGTAGCTATCTGGACACGTGACAGTCACTTTGGCAAAACTGTTTGCAAAACAAATGTCCAAAGAAAATTCGTTGTCACTGAAGCAGAATGTCATGTCAAACCCCACTGCCGAACGCCGCACCGTGCTGGATGGGGTGTGGAGGAGCTCAAGAGAATCCTCAGAAGTTGCAATATTTGAGGGGAATCCAATCTGTGCAGTGAGGTTGTTGCGCTGATGCGCCGTCCCAAGGCGGTTGGATAATACATTTAATACACTTTGGCTCACTTGGACTCTGCACTGGTTTGGCACCAAGAATTGGACAGTGAAACTTTGAGGTTCTGGCAGATTCCTCCGAAGAAACGTTCTCTGTCAAGTGCGCCGGCTTTTTGATCGCCGGGGTTCCTTTCATGAAACAGCAATCTTCTCGACATTTGTGAACTGGGGATGGCAATGCCGCAGCTGGAACACCCCATGCTCTTTTTGCCCATTTCCATTCACGCACACTTCATTGCAATTCTAATTTCTTTTGAGTCCGGAGCAAACCCGGGCCCCTGCTTGTGGCCTTGTGCCTGAGACTCGTCCACTTCCACCTCACATCATACAAGCTCAGAACACATGAGAGCTGAATTTCAAAGCATTAATCATCTTTTGAATACATGTTCAAGATGTTTTAATCATATTCTGTGAAGGGACGCTGGTACTTCCGCAGTGGGGTTGTGGGGTACGCAGCACTGCTGTGTTTTTGATGCTGTGCATCGTTTTGCTGGCTTCACATGTGCTGAATACGGTTGCGGGACCTATATGCATCGGTCCGAGAATCTCATGCAATGCAACCAATGCAACAGTGACGCCGTTCCTCAAACACCAGGCACTCGACTTTACTCGACTCACCAAATACGTCGAGATATCCAGGGGTACCCAGTACCGATCTCCGCCTGTCGCAGTGCAGCTGCCAGCTTTGCCCCTGCCGGTTCCTGGACCACGACTGAAACCTGCTCCTGGAAAGGCCGGTCCGAATCCGCTCCTATCAGTCCTAGCTGGTCCTAGCTCGTTGTTACAGCGATTGGCCGGTCAAACATTCAGAAAGCAGTGGATCGCAATGCAAGGACTTACTCAAAGTATCTCAGCATTACAAAGCCCCCACTGCCCCACCGTAAAAAATTCGCAATTCCACGCCGTTCCTGTGTCTCTTCCGGCTGTGTCACTGCCGGTTCTGGTGTGTGAGAGGGCTGCACTGGCTGCACCGGCTGCAGGAGTGCGTGCTTCTCTCCGTTCTCTTCGCCCTTCTCTTCATGATTCTCCTTGCTCTCCGGACTCCTGCACATCTGGTACAGCCCTGGATTAACTGCGGCACGTCGAATCAGAAACGACAACATGGAATGATTTCTTTATCGAATTGTCATACATCTGACACATCTTGCCTTTCAACAATGGCATGACACCGACATCCAACACAAAACCAATGGACCTCTCTGGTGCCATCAGGTCGCAGAAGGAGTTTGAAAATACCTGCAAGGCATGGCGAAAAGTGGAGCGTCTGATACTGCAAAAAAAATTGCAAGAAAATGAACCCCTTAAGCAGGTTATGCATGGCTATGCCAGATAGATGCTAGATAGGAAGGAATTCCTTGCTTCACAAAATCAATTCCACTGTCCATCGTCACAATGCCCAAGAATCTGTGGGACGAGAGTTTTTGATATCGAAAGTTTCTCCTCCGTCTGCCCTTCGAAAATGAACTTCGCACATCGGACTAGAGCAGGCACTGCTACAAATGCACGTACAGTAGCATAGCATTTAGTACTGCCAACCAAGCCTGCCCCATTGCTCTCAGAAGCAGCCTCGACATTGTGACATCTCTCATCAGTCAAGCTGAAGGTGTCACCATTGAGCTTTTCAAACTAAAACCGTGACAAAAAATACGGCTACGACTGGCAACACCTCTTCAGTGCCGCCATACCACTCAGAAAAGAACAAAGGAGCGAAAGTTGTGCAATTCTTGGTTTCACTCTCGGGTGGCTTTGAAATCCACAGGTCACATTTCTCCTGAGGCACGATCCTTGTGGGCAGCAGAGTTCTGGCAAGAATCCAAGTTTCTCTTTTGCGAGCCAGCTCGAGAGACCATGGTAGCAGAACATGAATAGTTTGATGGCAAGAACCCACAAGACCGGAAACAAACCGAACGAACCTAAGCGTTTCTTGTTTTGGTCTGGGGAACTAAAGATTTGTGAACGCGTTTCAGGTAAATTTTGTTTTGAAGTGTTTTTGATGGCATCAGCACACGTCTGCCGCCATTTCACGGCGTCATTGAGCTCCTGGATTTGAACTTGCCGCCCATCCTTCGCCGCTGGTTTTTTTGACGCAAGATAATCTCATTGTATAGGCCCGTGCGTTCACCTTCCAAAAGTGAAGCCTGGTTCTGGTATTCCCGTTTGGGGTCCTAGGGGTGTCTTAGGGTGTCCCGGGCGTGTCCTAGGGTTCCCAGGTATGTTAAGGTGTTCTACGGGTGTCCTAAGGTGCTAAAGGATCCTAGAAGCGCCCTACCTTCCCTGCCCACTGCCACTGGGCATTATTTTGGTTTGTGCCTTTGCACCTTGTTGGTGCTGACTTGGACCACTAGAAAAGTGAAACCCAGTTAGCTAGTTAGCTAGTCCCCAAGTGGTGTCCTAGAGGCTCTGTAGCCACAAATTGAAACCCATTCAAACCAAAAGTGGGTGTCGCCATTTTGCTGTGCTAGCCCTCCGTATAGTCACCCCAGGGTTATTTACAAAAAACATCTAGAGAACCTTGTCTTTGATTAATGAAAAAGCAAAAACAAAATGTCGCAAAAAGAAACGCAAAGGCAATGTTTGGTTGAGGAAAGATCAATTTCCAATTAGAGCGTGTAGCAATTTTTTTCTGAATTAATGGTTTGTTTTTCGTGAAATTTGTTTTTTTTTTAACCCTTGATGAATGTTTGGTGTCCGATTTCCATGCAACATATTGATACAGTCCACAGATCATGCGTTTCGTCCAAAAAGGACGAAAACGTTTTTGATCAGACTGTTCATTTTTGAAATAAAACATGTAGACATAAAAAATCAACCCCTTGGTATCACCAAAACAGTTTCTGATAATCGAAAGTTCGAGCGGGTAAAATGCATTTCTGCAAGTACATTTGACTTGGACGAACAAAAAGCAAAACTAAAACATCCTCCCACATGAACAGCATGATGATTTCACCGATAACAAAAAGGGTTTGGCAGTAGAGGCCCAAATGATGAAATACACATATGTTTTAAGATACAAATTCGACCAACATCCTTTTTGCTACATTGAAAATGCCAGGAATTGAAGGTCAAAACTTTCCCCTATAAAAGTAAAAACATTTTTTTTGACAAAAAACTCGAATTCGAAATCAATCAAATTCATTGCCAATGCTTTCCAAGATTCACATTCACTGCTTTGCCAAAAACTCGTCAAATGTTTTTCTAGCCCTCTATAATTCAGAAACTTGCGCGCTCTTGGATTTGGAAGCTTTGCTGTAACAATACATTTGAAACCATTTAAAAATTTGCCGAAATCAAAATCGAAATCAAATTCCGCATTGCAATGTTCAAGGGTCCTTTAGACACCGTCTCAAACAAAGAGTTTTCATTCATAAGGGCGAAATCCTCAAATTGGGGTTTGTGTTTTTGAATTATTTTGTAAAGGGGCCCTGCTACAAATCGGATCGACAAACCTCGGAATACCCAAGAATAAGAACCTGTACCTCTTTTTATCAAGACGTTTCCTAGCAGAGAGTAGGGTCTAATCCTGCAAAGATTCAGAGTTGAAGGCCGTGACCAAACAAACATTGGATTCTGGTCAATGTACATGCTCACCCTGGTCAGGAAACATGTTTGATTTGGTCCCAAGTCATGGTGCTGTGGTGTTTTTTCGTTAAAAAAAATCAAGTTTAACGTCTTGCAGAGATTTGGACCTTAGAGTCGCGACCGAGGAATGTCTAATTCTGGTCAGTATATACAGGATTTTTCTGGTCAAAATCATTGCACGGTGGTGGATAAATTTTGTTCATGCAACCCAAAAAGAACAAGATTGATAAGAAACATATGACTCTGGTCAATGTGGTCAATGTGCATGTTCATCCTGGTCAGAAACCTGGTCAGAAAGCATGTTCTAAGGTCAGGAAACATGTTTGATTCAGTCCTAAAGCATTGTGTGGTGGTGGGTAAGTTGTTTTGATCCAAGCAGAAAAAAATTAATCTTGCAGAGATTTGGACTTCAAAATCGTGATCAACAAATACCTAATTCCTGCCGGTATACATGTTTTTCCTGTCAGAAAATTGGGTGGTCCTGTTCAAAAATCATGGCGCGGTGTTGGGGAATTTTGTTTGCTTAGTCTCAAAAAAATGGATGAGAAACATGAGAGAATTCTGAAAAATCCCGCGCGGCCTTTCCAACCGCTTTGGAGCCACTGATCACAGCGGTCTTTGCCATGTTGACATGTTGTCATGGGGCTATGGCACATGCGGTGGAATGTCTGCTATGATTTCACACCCCACCTTGGAAATTGCTGTCTTCGCAGCACTTTCCATCTTCATTGCACCGCAGGATTCTGGTAAATCCTTCATCTTGCTTTTGTAGGTGCTTTTCACCACTATAGCCCTCTCAGGTTTCATAGTCCCAGGTGCTTCTCGAGCTCACTCGAATCCCACCTGGATCATCGCCACCATCTCGTCCCGCATCATCATCGCTATCTTCTGGGATAGGCCTTCTGTCTTGCGGGTCGATGTAGTCATCATCGTCGTCATCTTCTGATTCTTCGCCTTCCTCATGATGTGATCCTCTCTCTGTGCTGCCCTCTTCGAAATAGCTGAAGTCTCTGTCTGCTTCCAACCATCCTTTCACATGATAGGCTGCATCGATCCACTGTAAGGGATCTTTGGATTGGCACATCACCATGAGTTGATGTAGGCATCGAAGTAGTCGTTGTAGGCTTGCACTTTCTGTTGGTCGATGACAATGTTCAATGAAATGACTTAGTTCACGACAGTTGTGAACAAGGATAGTCTCGGGACCAACACCTTGCATGATTAAGTCCCATCGCCAGTCATCAAAGGCTGCTTCTTCTCTGGGAACTGGAGTTATGTTGAAATAAGCTGCTGCTTCCCAGGAATCCATGAAGTAGTTCTCGTCAGTGTACTCACTCTCGGACGTAGGAATGCGTCCTTTCGCACCTTTTGAACCTTTTGCACCCTTTGATCCACTGCTAGGCTCTTGTTCACCACGTCGTTCTCTTTCTCTTTCGGCTTCTTGTACCATAGCTTCTGCCATCAAGTCTGCAAGTCTTTGGTTTCGTCGATCTGCAAGAACCTTTGGCATAGCACGTGGAGTAGGTGTAGTTGGAGAACCAATTGGAGACCTTGTCCTTGATCGCACGCGTGATCTAGGACCGTAGTGAATGTCAGCCCACTCGTCTGGATCTGACACTTCTTCCTGACCACTCTGAAGGTAACGCTGCCATCTCGATTGAGGTGATTCTTCATGTTCTTCTATCCAATCTTCGTCATCATCTTCTTCTGCAGGTTCTTCTCGTCGATGAACTTCTGCTCGGTCAATGATTTCTCCAATTGCCTATGTCATGATCTCGATACCTTCTGTTATTGAAGGAACTTCTCCATCGGGATGTGCACTTCCACTTGATGGTTCACCTCGCTCTGAAGGTAGTTCATCTCTATCCCCAGGACTGGCACCATGTGTACCATTCTGGAGACAAATTCTTGGAGGTTGAGGTGGTTCTTCACGGTCGCCTTCTGGGTCATCTCCACCATCATCGGTTGTCGGTGCATCCATCTCCACTGTTTCTTCTTCACTGTCTTCTTGCTCATACCGGACTCCACTGAAGGGTTCACGCCTGGCATCTGGTAGGTCATCTTGGGAGAAAGGATCTTGTCTGGCTGTCAAATTCATTGTTGATCGAATTGACTCCCAAACGATCTTGTACTTGCTCACCTCGGCGTTCAACTTGTTGACTTTGTTCACCAAAAAGCCCACCAAAGCGATCAGCAAAATTGTTGTCAAAGTCCACCATGCTGTTGTTGTCCATGAAATAGGATTCCACCACGCTGAGCTTGTTGTGCTTGAGGACCAAGTAGAATCACATCCTTGAAGACTTCCGGACATCACCATCGCAGTGACCAATCTGACAATCTGCTTGATCTTCTCGTTCTCCTCTTCTGGAAATGTTGAACTGCATGGACCAATCTTCTTTTGCAGATATTCACGTCGTTCACGAGAAAGAGGTTTGGTGTTCAAGCCGGCTGGATTCTCTCGCGTTCCAATGCGCTCCACAAGGAACCATTTCTTTCTCATCGCCTGCTGACTCCACAAAAGTCGTGTTGAGAGATGTTTGGCACGACCAGGACCAAGCCTCTTGAAGAAAGTCTGAGCACTGGTTGAGTCAAGTCTCAAACGCATCTGAACTTGGGCATTGTTGCTGAGGCCACCGGCATCTCCAAGTAGAAATTGAAGTAGCTGCTTCATCTGAATGCCTTCCACCAGCAAACTCGTAGCTGCAAGGATTTCAGCTTCCATCGAAGAAAGTGATATTGACATCTGTGCACGGCTATGACTGTGCACACAACACCCATTCAGGAAAATAAGTCCTGAGGATGTTGATCTTCTGGTCACTTTGCAGCTCGCCCAGTCACTGTCGCTGTAGAGCTCGATTTCATAGGGGCGTCCATCACGTCGTTCATCCACACCAAGCCATCGGGTCATCGTTGTTGCAAAGAGTTCAGCTCGAGGGTAATGCATCTGCATGTCTTGAGTCTGCATGAGATAGGACCCAAGTTTTCTCAACGCACATAGAGCTGTCTTTGTAGGTCGACCCATGTAGCTTGACAAAACACGCACTGTCTGCTGAATGTCTAACCTTCCCTGCGCAAGGAAAAAGCATATTCCACGCGCTGACCTGAACTTCTTGGCATCCTTCGTGTCCAGGTACTCATCAGGAGAGATGTTTTCACTATCGAACACCGTCAAAGCACTGTGATGAGGAACACTCTTGCCTCTGCGCTCTGTGATCTCCAGCAGCTCCACAAGCTTGGGGATGTACTTGGCATTCGGCGCGATGTAGATTCCATCTTCTCCAATGTCCACCTGCCGCTTGAGGTAGAAGAGCCTTCCAGGTTCATCTGCTCCATAGGGACCATCTTTCTTCAATGTCAGCTTCTGAGACAACTTGCCGTAGATCTCCTCAGTGTCGGCTCGACTTGCCACCAAAAGCAAATCATCGATGTGCGCTGAAATGAAAATTTCTCGTTCTCGATGTCGAAACAATGTTCCATGCATGTGGGAAAAGTTGAGCTCGCCCAAGATCTGTGTCAAATGGTCATTCCATCTTGTTGCAGCATTTCTTTGTCCTGGCAAACATTTTCGAAGCTGCCAAAACATCAAGGCTAAATTGCGAGCTGCTACACGCACCCGGTTTGGCACTGAAATCACCACATTCTCCTTCTGCAAGACCTGGAGAAAAGCATCGCTCACATCCAAAGCTGAAAGCATGAGATTTCGAAGGAGAGAGATCACCATGAGGACTTTCACCATCATCAACGGTGTTGTTGGGCTAAACGTTTCTTCTGTTGAGGCACTTTGCCCACGGAATTCTCTTGCAACCATTCTCGCACGCCGTATCCACTGGCCTTGTCTGAATCTCCAATCTCTGACAAGTTTTGTGTCCAAACGCAAAGCTTCTGACACATCTATACCAGCTTGAACATCATCGATGACTTCCAGCTGTCGAAGTCTGTCCAACTCCACATACATTGCCTCTTTGTCCATGTAGGCCATCTCTTCAGCACTTACATCAGGAGGTCCAGCGTCCTCATTGAAGAAACCTCTCTTGGCCTTCTCATCCTCTGACAACTTGAATTGGGAAAAATCACCATCCAAAAGTTGGTCATTGGTGTCCCAGTCCCATGACTCCAAAGGAACTTCTTCGCCCACATCGTCCTCGTCATAGAGCTCGACATCCTCAATGACACGTCGAACATGTCCACTTCCAGCTGCAGGGCTCGAAGATGTAGTGCATGAAACAATGTCACCAGCAAAGGTCGGACTGAACATGCCTGTCTTCTGCTGCTTTGACTTCTTCTCCTCACTCGCAGTGTGGTCAAACTTCACAAACTTTGCCTGAACTGCTGCTTGACTTCCTGTTGGTCTTTTGCTTGCTTCTGGATCAGAGAGACGTTGTCGAGAAGGTACAGGAAGAGTTGTTTCACGTTCACGGTCACGCTTCTCGGCTGCCGCAATCATCTCCTCCATCTCCTCGTCTGGCATCTCTGGTATTTCAACTGCTTGAAATTCATGTGGAGAAACACGCATCAAAGATTCCCCACCTTTCTGAGCATCTTTTGCATCTTCCACTTCACGATCTTCGTCTGGATGTTCTTTGGCATACTTCATGACTGCTGCTTCATCTGCGTCTCTTTCTCCTTCAACACCATCAGGAGAAACGTGAAGAATAGGAAGGGGTTGAACTTGAGCTGAAGGTTTCACCTGCTGCAAAACAGTTTGAGTGCCGCGCTCATGAGAAAACCAGCATCCCAATGTTCTGCAATCTTTCTGACTGCCTTTGAGCATATCACTTCTCAAGGACCAACCGCCACAATGTCGTGGTCTGCCTCATCTTTTGTCAACCAGCATCCACGTCGCCATTGACATTGATACTTCTGCTGCAAACTGTCCAGCGCAAACACTTCTTCACCGAAAGCACACACTCGACCTTTGTAGGGCCTACCTCGGACTGCCATGAAAGCTATGACTCCTGTGCTTGCTGCAAGGTGATATCTGTTGAGCAACCAAGCTGCATGGACAATGCTCCAACCTTGCAACACATGAGTTTCAGGAATTCGAATGGCCATTTTGTACTCGAGGTAGGCAATGAGGCACTTGGCTTGGGAACGCACCGTTTGGATGGAACGTTCAGCCAGGCTTGTCCGCGCTTTGGAGTACTGCTTGCCTGGCTGCGGGGTCATTGGCAACCCTTGGCTAGCACGGATGCTCTGGGCCATTTTCACTCCAGCACTGAGAACTGGTTCATTGTCAAACGCAACTTCCAGGACATCAAAAAGACTCAGGCTTGAAAAGAATCGAGCAAGTATGGCTCCAATGACACCAGCATTTCTATTTCTGAGTGGCTCCACACCGATGTACTTCGTCCACTCGTCCACCATCAACAAAACTGACATGCCATTGGACATCATGAAGAGGTCGGTCTGCACCGTAGGAAAACTCCTATTTGCTCGTTCTTCTGCTGTAGCTCTATGCTTGTAGTTGCCTCTGGACTTGGCTTGAACACAAAACGCACACCAAGACCTGAAAGGAAGGTGAGTGACTTCATGTAGTTTCCGTTCTGCAGGGCTAGGTTGCTTTGGCGCATCATCAAACCTCGGCTTGGGATCCAGTGCTTCATACTCTTGTCGAGCTGCCTCCAAAGCTTGCATCTTCAAACCAGTCAAGTAGGCATCTTTGATTCTCTGGAAGATCTTCTGCTTGGAACCTGAAGCTGACACACGCAAATAACGTGCTGCTCGTCTCAGCTTGTCGATCGAGCTGCTTGCTGTCACTTCCTCTTCACCAACCAGGATCTTGTCGTCAATCTGATCAGCTTGAAGACTTGGACCAAGTTGTTGAAATTGAGGAACATCCCGCCCTTGAATGCCATGATCTTGACCTTCAATTTCTTCGCCATGAACTTCTTCTCCATCATCTTCTGCTAATGGTGTTCCAGATTCATAGACTACATCTAGCTGCTGTCCACCTTGGTCAAGAAGTCCACCAAACGCATCAAGATTCTGATTGACCTTGGAGAGGATGGTGAGGATGGTGACTGGTTCCCCACCTGCGTAAGAATCAACTTCAGGAATTCTACCAAAGGGATCATCTCGTTCAAGGAATCGCCGGCTGACTTCAACAACGCACCAGCCATGGTCTTCATCTGCAGTTGCCTTCTTCTGGATGAGAATGGTTCTGTACTTGAAACTTGCAGGCCAAACCAACGTAGGATCTACAAAGTTCTCACCAACGCTGCGCATGTAAGGATTTCCATCAACGTTGGTCTCCCACTGGTTGTAGCGCAACTCATTTGGCCTGAACTTCTCCTCCAACTCGACCACAGCTAGAACCATCAAACCTTCAGGAACATCTTCAAACGTTGATTCAACACCTTGCACTTCGCCATGAATCGCAAGTGAATTTCGAACATAGAAAACTGGAACATGAAGAGTTTGATCTGGGGATTCGAGCATAGGACCACCACTTGTTTGCAACACAGACCATCCAGCACGGTAAAATTGACCTAAGCTCAAAATGACAGATTTGATGTTGTTGGAAATCACAAACTGCGTTTCGAGTTCTGCTTGTTCTCCATCTCGATCAGCAACCACAAGACTCGCTGTTTTGACTCCTGCAACTTGGAGTGCTTGTCCTTGGCAATCTTTCAACTGCACCTTCGATTCATCTGCAGGACCATCTACACCACTTCCGTGAGAAAGAGGGAGAAGAGAAAAATCTGAGCCGCTGTCGAGAATGATGACATTCTTGCCCTCAGCCATACCACCAGCACTGACCATCCGCACTGAAGAGCTTGAAGAAGTCATGCTTGCAGGAATGCCGTAGATTCTTCTGATGCTTGAGGCTGTAGTGCTCGAAGGAGGATAGCTGCTATTGGGAGAGGACCTATACTGAGTACTTGCTTCAGCAGGTTGTTGTTGTGGTTGGACTGGTAGTTGTTGTTGGACAGGATTGGCATTGTTGACAACTTGATTTGTCATACGATTTGGGCATTCACGACTCCAGTGGCCATACTCCCCACACAAACGACATTGTTGAGGATCTGTGAACTTTCCTTTTCGACCATCACCTTTCTTGCCACTGTCTTTAGACTTTCCTTTTGACTTGCCTTTCGGTTTGCCCTTTCCTTTTCCTTTGTTGCCACGTCCTTTACTTTTGCCACCTCGTCCACGACCATATAGTCCATAGCTGCCAAAACTCCACCAGCTCTTTCCTTTGGATTTCGACTTGCCTTTGCCCTTGGACTTGCCCTTGTCGTTGTAGATTCGGTCAACTTCCATAGGCACAGGTCCAGAATTGGTGTTGGTGCTTTCTGGAATTGGGTTCAAAGATTTCAGCACTGATTCTGTCGTCCAGCTCTTTGCAGCTTTCTCGAAACCCAAAACAGCTTCACGCAACTGAGCATAGCTTGTTGACTCACCTACTGTCAGCTGTAGATGTTCTCGAAGTCGTTGCTCTGAACAGCGGATAAGGGTCGCTGCTTTGAGTTCTTCAGGGTATGTCTGCCCTGACAACTGCTCAAATTGCTGCACCAGCGCCTCATAGGTCAAAACGTTTTCCAAAGCACTTTTCGAAGTAGGAAATGTTTGATACGATGCCAAAGCTTGAGCTACTGCTAGACTCCTCTGTCTTGAAGGAGGTTCGAACTCAGCCACAAGCGCTCTCCACAACCTGAAACCATCTTTGGTCCTTGAGAAACTCCGCACAAGACTCGTGCATCTTCCTCTGAGGTAGGAAGTGAGGACTCTTGGAGGACAAATCAGCTTCGTCAGCATTGTAAGGCTTGAGATCTTCATTGGCCTTGAGCTTCTCCACCTCCTCAAATGCCTTCTGAAATCGTCCATCGCCAAACGAAAGCCACGAGCAAAAACTGAATTTTCAGGCTGGGAAACTATGAGGATCATCTCCATTGAAGCATTCCGGATTCTTCAAAATTCTTGAGGCCATTGACAATCCAGCTTGAGTTGCATCGCCTATGCTGCTGCTGCTTGAAGCTCCTGTCGAAGCCATTGCATTCAAGGCCCTCTCAGCTGCACTTGCCGCTGAGGTCGCAGCTTCAGCCAGCACCTGCATGCGCTGAAGAAAAGCTTGTTCTCCTCCAGCACCATGGTACCTGTTTCCATCGCTCGTGCATGATAGGCCCATGATGCAAATAAAAGAGCTTTGAGTTGTAGCCGCTGTTGACAACGTAGAGCTCCACATTGACGTCGTTTTAATCTGGTTGTCGATGTTCTTCTCGGGCCCAAGTGGCTCCATCCATAGCAGGCTGCTAAGGTCACCAGCCAGCTACACCACAAAGTTTTCACCGTCATGAACTCCACCATCTGCTTCATGACATTGATCATCCATGCCATCCACGCAACAAATGCCACGCTTGAAGTCAATGGTGTCATACTGCAGGATCAGGTTGTCCACATTGATGTAGAGCTCCTCCACAATAAAGCCGCTGAAGACCTCGTGCACGTTCATGGTTGCCGCACACGCCATCCATCGAGAACTCACATTTGAAATCTCTGCATCAGAGTTTTTCATCGTTGCCAACTCATTGCATACCACACCGTACCTGTCGCACTGCAGCATGTTCTCATCTTTCAGCATGCAAGCACCAAGATCTCCTTCAGGAAGACTGCCGTGGAACTGGATTCTGTCTGCACCAGTTCCCTTGCCACGTTTCTCACATGCCAGCAAGACTTGAACTGCCGGCTTTGGCTCACCTTCAAGGGTCTCATCTGTTCCACACCTGTCGGAGCCTCGAACTCCACATCCTTCATCCACGGGGACTTGAACTCTGCGGTCAGGTAGCACACCTTGACTTTTCTCACATGCCCTAAGGACTTGAACCTCAGGTTCCACTGGCGCCTTGTCACAACTGGCATCTACAAAACCCAGTTGTCGTTCACATCCTCTGCTACCTATTGTCGAATTGGTTCCCCTGAAGCCCATGCTCTTGTTGTTTGATTCGAAGGAAAAATTGCAGGGGTTTGCAACATCCATCTTGTCATGGTGTTCCTTCTCCATGTAGTAACCAAGCTTGCCGCCGCATGCCACCGACATGGCCAAAACCAAGAACAGCATCGTGCGCAAACTTGTTACACTTCTTGATTTGTCGCGTGGTAGCATCATCGCCCTGGGCAGGGCTCCGCTACCATCTGAAAAATCCCGTGCGGCCTTTTCAACCGCTTTTGAGCCACTGATCACAGCGGTCTTTGCCATGTTGACATGTTGTCATGGGGCTATTGCACATGCGGTGGAATGTCTGTTATGATTTCACAAGAATGGATGAGAAACATAAGATTATGGTCAGTCTATTTGTTCATCCTGTTCAGAAAACATGTTCTAAGGTAAGGAAACATGTTTGGTCTGGTCCCAAATGATGGTGCGATGGTAGATATATTTGGTAGCTCCAACCGAAAAAACACATCAATCTTGCAAAGATTTGGATTTTACGGTCAGGATCCACAAGCATATGATGCTGGGCAATATACAGTCTTCATTTTAGTCAGAAAACATGTTTATTTGGTCAGAAAACGCATGCTTGATCTAGTCCAAATGCATGGCGGTCGATTTTTTCCATGTACTATCAAGTCTAAAAAATCAAGAGATTCAGACTTCAGGTTCGTAATTCTGGTCAGTTCACATGTCCCAGTTAGAAAACATGCTTGATTTGGCCCCAAATCAGGGTGCGGTGGTGGATAATTGTTTGTTCCCCAAAACGTCAAAATTCATTTTGTAGAGGTTTGGATTCTGGACTTTGATCAGCAAATACCTGCTTCTGGTCAATAAAATATACATGCTGATGCTGATGATGGTGTGAGGACACGTTTTTCTGGTCACAAGCAGTGGTGCTCTGCTGGGGGAAAATGGTTTGTTTCATCAAAAAAGGATGTAATTCATATGTGCTGCCGAAATCAAAACAATGAACACCAAGCAAAGGCATGAAGTTCCCGCCTTGCTGAAGTATCATGCAACTCCTATTTAAGAATAATTGTTCCGCATACTCTCAGTCAGAGAAATGTGAGGACGCCTGCAGAAAAAATGTGATTGACCAACGATGTGTGTTTGATCCAAGAAAATGTGCATTCAAGGCATGAATGAGGCTCTTCATGTAACCACCAACCATCAGTGGAATGTCTCTGCTAACTTCCAAAAAGTTTTGTGTTTTGATTGATGAATGTGTTTCAGAAAAAATGGTGTGTTTGACATGTCGATGTGGCATAGCGGTGATGAAGGTGGGGTGTTCGGTTTAATAATGAAGCCAAGTTAGGCTTAAACAAGGAACACCGGGAGTGTACTATAAATATGCAACTTTTGGTTTCACTCCCGGCCTGGACCCAAAAAAATCATTTTTTAGGCAGGCTTGCTTGTTTTCCACGCCCTGTCAGTGGTCCTAAGCGCCAAAAACGCCTAGGCAGGCGGGGTCCTAGGCCCCAGCAATGCCTAGGAAGGGGGGTCCTAGGCCGCAGCAACACCTAGGAAAGGGGTAGCAACGCCTAGGAAGGGGCTAGGAAGAGGGTCATAGAGCGCCAGTAACTAACGCCTAGAAAAGGGGGTCCCAGGCGCCAGCAACGCCTAGGAAGGGGGGTCCTAGGCGTCAGCAATGCCTAGCAAAGGAAGGTCGTATACGGCCTAGCGAACGCCTAGGAAGGGGGTCGTAGGCCTCAGGAAGGGGGGTCCTAGGGTCCAGCTAGGAAGGGGGGTCCTAGGCCGCAGCAACACATAGGAAGGGTGGCGAGGCGCCAAAAGGCGCCAAAAACGCCTACGGATCTAGCAACACCAAAGAATGCCCCTAGCAACTAGTAAGGGATATGTAAGCCCGTGAGGTCACTAGGAAGGGATCGCAGTAAATCAATACCTATAGAGATATGTCTCGCGCAACTGTCGACTCACATGCGCCCCGAGCTTTGCCAATATACAAGCCTATTGATGAAAGTCTGTCACATGAGATCCTGATTCGTCATAACTGCATCCCCATACCCCAACGTTTTGTATATCCAATAGTGGTAAGATTCCAACAAAATCCTCTGTGGCGTGCCCCACTCATATACTGTACTTCAGTTGCAATGGCTTCAGAAGACAATGATTATGAATGAAAATGTTGCTCAGAAACTTCTGAGTTACGTTGCGGACTTTTAGCATGCCAAGGACATGAGCATCAGGGGGTATCAGCGGAAAATTTGCCAATATCAATATCTTTTTAAGCGATGTGCTTTTAGCATGCCATGGAAAGCAGACGTGAAAGAAATTAAATTTTAAGGAAAAGAGATGGCAAGAGAAGGAGATCTCAAGGAAAGGTTGCCAAGGGACCGGGATGTCAACAGCATTCAGACAACCAACAAGTGACGTAGTTCATCCATTTTTTGGTTTCCATCCACAGGCTTGGAATGACTTGTAGAGTGCTTGGAGTGGTTCACCCATACTCTTGGCTAGGTTTTTCTTTCAACATCATAATCTTCACTTGGATACTCGAAACTTCTGGGGTGGTTCAACCAGAATTCTAGGATGATGTTCGATCCAACATTCTGGAACCGTTCATCCATAATTTCGGGACGGTTCATCGATAATTCTGCAATGCTTGTAATTTGGATTGGTTGGTAGTTAGTTGACCCGTAATTTTGATATGGTTGATCCATAATTTGAGAATGGTCGATCCATAATTCCATAATTGTGAAATGCTGATTCATCACCTTGGAATGGCTGCTCCATAATTTGGACAAGTCCATAAGCATTGATCCACTATGTGACTGGTTGTTCCGGTTTGGAAAGTTCGGAATGCTTGATCTGTATCAGTCACAAACAATAGCATATGACATATTCGATCTGGTATGGTGTCAAGAATGAACCAAAGGTTGTTAGCTTGTCATTTGGGGATGTCTCAAAATGAAGTGCCCCCTTTGTTAGACTTGATACAATAATTTAGGACCATTGATTATGATGATGTGTGTTTGAAATGTTGGTTCCCTTCTGAGCCATGGCGCCGTCGCCTGGCACCCCGCTTGGGGGCGAGCGGGCTCCGCAGTCACCCCGGCGTGGGCCGGCTGCACTGGGGCTGCCTCGTCTAGCCGGGCAGCTCGACGGGTCTTTTGCCCTGTGCCTGGATGCCCGGCATCTGCCCATCTCTCCGGCTCTCTGGCGGGTGAAGTCCCAGCCACTTGGCTCCAGCAGCATGGTCGCACCCGATGCTGGTCTGTGGGCTCAGCGTGTCCGATAGACACGGGGTCCACCCCACCTGCCGTCCCAAAGCTAGAGCGGCTGCAGTGGGACCACAGCCTTTTAGTGGTGCTGGTGGCGGGGGGGCTTTGCCTACGCTTCCAGCCATCCAAAATGGCAAGACGCCCACTTTGAGGCATGTGCCTGCCCTTGCGCGGCACACCTCAGCCCAGGCTTTGACCCGACCTTGGCCACGGTTGCCCATCGTAATGATGAGCGCTCTTGGACTGAGCTTCTCATGCTGCCTCAAACTGTGTTGTGTGCACCGCCACGTGGTGGCCGCAAACATTGCCGGGCTGCGGCGGCCTACACTATTGACCGTTTGCAGCGGTGGCTTGACGGCGAACGCATGGGTTTATGGGAGACCCGGCGCCAGCCTCCTGGCACCCACAGAGAGCCACTGCCACCAGAGGAGCGGCAAGACCTGGCTACCAGCCTGGGCCAGGAGGGGTTTGACAAGAAGGCGTGTACTGCCCTTCTCTGAACACTTGTGCCCCTTCAACACCGAGACGGCCAGGAGCTTGGAAGCCCTGCACCCCAAGAGTGCGCTGCCTGCGGTCACTCCCTTGCAAGACCTTCCTTTGGCACCGGAGGTTGTCCCTGAGTTGGTGGCCCGATGTTTGCGTTCCTTCCCGGCTGAAACGGCCCCGGCGCCTACCGGGCTCCGCGTTCAACACTTGCGGGACGCCTGTGTTGCTGGTGGCACTGACGTCTTCCTGACGCAGCTTGCTGCCGTGGTCAGCTTGGTGTCTCAAAGCATGGCCCCGGCAACCATCGCACCAGTTCTGGCAGGGGCAGGGCTTGCGGCATTGCCCAAACCTTGTGGAGGGGTGCGTCCCATTGCCGTCGGCGAGTTGCTACGCCGCCTGGTAGGCAAGTGCTTGATGACTTTAGTGCGGGACGAGGCTCGGCAATATTTCTGGCCTTCACAGGTTGGTGTGGGAGTCAAAGGAGGGGCAGAGAAGGCTGGGCACACCGTCCGGGCATGGATGCAGCGGAATAGCTCCTCCTGTGAAAACACAAGAGCGGCGGTCAGCTCTTTTTCACCAGCTCAGACTTGAGCCAAACCACAAAGGTTTGACATCATCTTGTCTTCTCTTCCTTTAGACGAGATGCAGAGTAAAACGCAGTGACTTCTCAAACGTTNGCTCAGACTTGAGCCAAACCACAAAGGTTTGACATCATCTTGTCTTCTCTTCCTTTAGACGAGATGCAGAGTAAAACGCAGTGACTTCTCAAACGTTCTTAAAAGTCTCAAACTACTTCAAGCGAGTTCTCAAGCTTCCAAAAACGTTCTTCAGCTTCTCCAAATAAACAAGCTTCAGCTCAAACTCACAAATCACCTACAAAACGCCCTACCAAATCACCNCTTCCAAAAACGTTCTTCAGCTTCTCCAAATAAACAAGCTTCAGCTCAAACTCACAAATCACCTACAAAACGCCCTACCAAATCACCTACCAGCATCAAATTCATAAGATATGGGTCAAACAGATCAGAAACACCCCAAAAACACAAAAACAAACGAAAATCCATCTCCAAGCTCTTCCATGCACAAACTGGTTCCATT